>CABHPH010078365.1:0-10043 GCA_902168325.1 Peromyscus nudipes
TTATATGTCACACACAGTGTGCTTAAATCTCTAGAAATGTATAAGAAAAACTGAGTATGGACACTCTAGAATTTACAACAGGGTTGCATTAATACTTTCTGAATATAGCACTCAGCATAGAGTTGCTTACCCCGACAATCAGTCATCAACAGAGAGCTCTAGTTTGTTACTGTTCCCTCGCATGTTGAGTGTTTCACCACACGCCACCAGACTAGAAAAAGATCGAAACTCAAAATGCAAAGGACCTGTACCAATCTGTATCACTGTCACATAATCACTATAGCTTGGAGACTGTCTCTAAGTAGGAACTGGCACAATAGTATCAACTGAACACACAGTAGCTGGAGGATAAGCAGTAGAGACACAGTTGTAATTCCCAGATGCCTGAGATGAACACACACCCATAGTGACACATCTTTCCTCGTATGAGGAATGGTGCTGCAAGGTCTAGGAGCTCCAGGTCCTCAGGGCCAGACCTCACAGGGATGACACTGTGAAACACGCTTGACAGTTTAGAGATTTCACAGAGCCGACCTCCTGTTAAAACAATAAAGAAACTCTTCAATAGAACACAGAGAATCAGAGCAAGATGCAGGATGTAAGTAACATGTGTGACATAGCAAGTGTTACAAAGAAATGTACAGGAAAGAGAGTCATAAATTTAGAAGAAGATGTAAACTTTGTATGACAAAAAAATATGAACCATTACATAAGAATTAGATGGAAATAATTAGCACAATTGAAATCTCTTAGAGTTGACAAATTATCATGGCTTTTCAAGGTTCCTTTCCCTGACTTAGTTATCTATGGTTGAAAGATTTTTAATCCCAGTATTATGACCCAACAGTGACACCCAGAGGCCAACACAGCTTCACATAAGCAATTGGCCAATTTATTTGATCCACCCTGAGCTGATGAGATTATAGACAGGAATCCAATGTTGTAGGTAAATTTGAGTTTAATGCATAACATGAAAGTGAAATTCAGATAGATGTGTGTGCTCATGTACTTTTACTTGACAGGTACTAAGTGCCATAAGATATAGTTGACAGTAATAGGGGAAAAATGTACAAAAGAATAGTTGAAAAACTCAAGTGTCTTACCTTCTATCAAAATTAGACATTCATTTGAGAGAGGGAGAATGCCATCATTTTTCACAAAATGGACAGCGACCTGCCGTCCTCCTTGACCTTCAGTGGTCCAGACTTCTGAGTCATACAACGATGTACCTTGCAGCTTGCTCTCTGGGGCTTTAGTTGCAGCATCTTGCAAAATTTTATCCACATTTTCCTCATATGGAACTTCTTGCCTAAAATGATTGACGACAAATTATCAGCAAACAATCTAGGTATATTCTTAAAAGTTTCAAAACTATTTTAGGGGCTGAATAGATGACTCAGAGGTTAAGAATACTTGCTATTCCTGCAAAGAACCAAAGTTCATTTCCCAGCACCCACATGGTGACTTGCAAACGTTTGTAACTCCAGTTCTGAACTTTGTGGGCAATAAACATATGGTGCACATGCATGCATGAACGCACCCATGTGCGTGCAGGCAAAACACACAAAATAAAATAATCTAAAACAAACTTTCAGTACTATTTTATATGCAGATTAAAGCAGCTACACTTGCTTAATTTAAGGATTTAAGATTTAATTAATTTCAGATTTAACAAATTTCACTCAATAGGAGTTTAACATTATAGGTAAATCCATGCCATAATCACAGAGAGGTTGTATCTGTGTGGGTACACGCATGCCATGGTACATGTGCAGAGGTCAGAGGATAATCTCCTACCATGTTGGTCACAGGGACTTCACACAGATCATCGGGCTTGGCAGCAGACATCTTCACCTGCTAACCCATTTCTTTGGTATATACCCAGTGTACAGCACAAAATGACTTACAGTTATTCCCAGTCCCAATCTGTTGTCTTGTACAAGCAGCCATGTCTTCACCCCAGTTAATGTCATTGTCACAGGGCACCTACTTTAAAACCTTACTAGCTTCATTTGTCTTTAATAATTGGTAATTCATACTAGTCTCATAAAGTACCACCTAGTAAAAATGGCATGGATTGGAATTAAAAGGCCAAAGTACTTATCCTGATTCTCTCACCAGCTGGGCATGTATCTTTGGGTGAATTTTTTACACTTTCTAAGATGCTTTGTCTAGAAGGACATCATAGTATAACTTTATTCTTGAAAAGCTGTATAACATTATGGTGTTAAATGAAATAAAATCTACTAATGTTTCACAAATTACCTAAAATCTTCATATATAGTTTAATCACAACTGCGAGTTTATGATCACATTGGTAGAAAACAGATTCCTCAATTTTTTGTTAAGTGGATTTAATGATTGACTTTCTTCTCAAATACTATAGTGTAGCATGAGTCTTAAAAGTTCTTATTTATAAAATCAAACCTGAGCCGGGTATTGGGGTGAAATGCTGGATGGTCAGAGAAACAGAATAAGCCACAGCTATCTCACCTCGCTGAATCCTCAGCTGGTCTTGTTTCCTCAGACTGGATGCCCTGAGCCCTCATCCAGAATGGGTCTCAGCTGAACTGCTGCTAGAAGCCTGAAAGCTTAACCAGCCACATGCTTCTCCAGGCCAAAGGCCTCTCCAGGCCAAAGGCCTGCTCAGGCCAAATGCCTCGAGTTTCTGGTCCTCACGCCTTATATACTTTTCTGCTTTCTACCACCACTCCCTGGGATTAAAGGCTGACTTTCTGGGATTAAAGGCGTGTATCACCGTGCCTGGCCGTTTCCAATGTGGCCTTGAACTCACAGAGATCCAGAGGGATTTCTGTCTCTGAAATGCTAGGATTAAAGGCGTATGCTACCACTGCCTAACCTCTATGTTTAATATTGTGGCTGTCCTGTTCTCTGACCCCAGATAAGTTTATTAGCATACACAATATTTTGGGGAACACAATACCCCCACACTATAGTCTCAACTTTTGTAAGACAAAAAAGGTATGTACACTATTCTAGAGAGATATTAACAAATAATATGCAAAAACAAATATGTATACACCTCCAGATACATTTACATACATTTACAGGGCAACAGAGTGAAAGCTTGATGCAGAGTGTGGTAGTTTGAAATAAAATGCCCCCCAAAGGGAATGGCACTACTAGGAGGTGTGGCGTTATTGGAGAAAGTGTCACTGTGGGGGCGGGCTTTGAAGTCTCTTTTGCTCAAGCTTTCTTCAGTGTGACTTTCAGTTGACTTCCTGCTGCCTACAAAATGCAGCACTCTCAGCTCCAGCACTTCTGCCTGCATGTCACCATGCTCCCTGTCATAATGATAATGAAATCGTTAAGTGAGCCACCCCAATTCAGTGCTTTCCTTAGAACAGTTGCCCTGTTCATGGTATCTCTTCACAGCAATAAAAACCCTAAGACACACACTATCCTAATGTGCATGTTTGTGCACTACCTGTATTTTCCAAAATGCCACTCTGTATTTTGAGGGACTATGGTACAGTGCATTGAAAAGATAAACAATATTTAAAACTATCTAAACATGTTTTGAGATGAATATATACTGATAAGAAAAAAATTTCCTGTATGCCTATATGTATACATTCACATAAAAACTGGTGTTTGGAATGAAGGTATAGCATTTACTAAATTAGTTATCAAGTATGACAGAAAATTTTGACTTGTGTGTATCAAAGCTACCATACATTCAATTTCAAGCCTGAACACATCTGTTTTTTATTTATTACTAAGAATGATTCAAAAGGATTTCCTTTGTAGCAATATAGGACTTTCTCTTTAAATCATTAGCATTCTTTTAAAATACTACAAATTAAATAATAGTTTACTCATTTCTTAGGACTTAAGAAATACCACACATACACAAGCACACACACACATATGGACATGCAAACAATATGACATGAAACTTTTTTAGTTGGAAAATACATACAATGAATGGCATTTAGGACAAAGAAGTTTAATAGACTGGAGAAGTCTTTTGGGTTCATATGATCTCAGTTTTGCTAGGATTCGATATTGTCGAGGAACTCTTTGCTTCAAAATGGCACACAGTGATGTCTTCTCTAAACAATGGTGATCTGTAAGTGCTGTAAAGAATTTTTACATTAAATCAGAATAAATACAGTATGGGTGTCTTAAGTATGTTCAGCATGAATTTCCCTGAAACATAAATATACCATAAAAACAAGTTACCTCACCTACAGTCACAGTGATTCCAGATGTGCACTTGGCCCATGGATGCAGAGCCAGGCACACACCAGGTCCTGAGTAACAGGGACAAGGGATATTTTAATTATATAGTAGCCATGTAAGGATTTCTATATGGGACTAATAAAAAATTCCTACAAAATTTCTAATTTATGGGAAAAAGTAAGGTTTATTTTACCAATAAAATGAATGGTATCTGTGTAACATGTAAAATTGTTCATTTTCAATATCTCAGACAAACCCTTTCAGGCAACAGCTTATGTTCTAACTGGAATTTGATCAATAGACATTAACAAAACATATTCACTAAATATTATCTGTCCCCCGAAGAAGTCACATGGCTCCCGGCATCTGATAAATATGTACTATCACTGTTTGGGGGCACAGGGTAAAGAGTTTCTTATATGTACAGTGTTAAACACTGTATTATTTTATTAGAATTAATATAATAATTAATAATTATAATAGAATTTATATCATTAAGCTAAGAACATACTGAATGCTACAAACTTTATTTATAACTTAAAACACATATTCAACATAGAGATATGCACATGTATGGGTTCTATATTTACGCCTGTAGGATGAGGCAGGGGAATAAAAGCTAAATACAAGCACTGAGTGTTCCCATGAGGATCTACTGTCACTGTAGGTATGAAGGGATTGGTTGGGAAATGCAAAGAAGGTATCTATGTGTTGACTACTGTACCAGAAGCAGGTTTACAAAGCAGGCATCTGTGCTTTGGTTACTGTACCGGAAGTAGGCTTACTTGTAGCACAGAGTTGCTGACATCTTTCTACCTCGTACAGTGAGACCAAGTCTGATTCAGAGCCTACAGGAAGAGAAAACAAAATCACACAATCTGTAGCTCTTTAAAATGTCTGTTAGAGGCCGGGCAGTGGTGGCGCACGCCTTTAATCCCAGCACTCGGGAGGCAGAGCCAGGCGGATCTCTGTGAGTTCAAGGCCAGCCTGGGCTACCAAGTGAGTTCCAGGAAAGGCGCAAAGCTACACAGAGAAACCCTGTCTCGAAAAACCAAAAAGAAAAATAAAATAAAATAAAATGTCTGTTAGAAGCTTAATGCAAGACTGAAACTATATAACGCTATCTAGAGAAACTGAAGAAAAATCTAAATAAATGTTGAAATGTCTTTTTCCCCCAATTTATTTGCAGAGTCAACGTAATTCTAACAAAATAACAGGGTTAGTCACAAAAATTGATAGGCAATGTCTCTCTTTTAGGGGAATTTAGATAATTGAGTAAGACCGTGAAAGAGAAGAACATTAATGTATTTATACTTCATGCCTTCAAGACATAGTAATCAAGAAACCAATAGATCAAAGAGAGCTTAGAAATCGACCCACACTTTGCTGACAAAGAAAGGAAGGCAGTTCATAAAGAATACAGTATTTTTACAAAAACTGACTTGCAACTACTAAAAATTTTTAGTAAGGGAGAGTGCACACTTCACAATACACTAATATGTGGCACATGGAAAGCCCCCAAATAAACTTCTATTTAGACCCATTTGATGTTTCGGTAGACACTGAAGCCATCTGAACATGAAAAAGAAACATGGTGCTCTAACCAGAAGTTCTTCCATCGTGCCTGATCATTCCACATCAAGTAATGAGCTACTGACACATGTTCCATCACAGATGAATCTCAGAACACAGTACAAAAGCACACGCACACTTCCATTAACCTCTATGGAAAGAATCCCTTTGCGAGATCTGGACGTCACAAGTCTATACATCAAAAACCAAGATGCCGCCGGGTGGTGGTGGTGGTGGTGGTGGTGGTGGCGCACGCCTTTAATCCCAGCACTCGGAGGCAGAGCCAGGCAGATCTCTGAGTTCGAGGCCAGCCTGGTCTCCAAAGCGAGTTCCAGGAAAGGCGCAAAGCTACACAGAGAAACCCTGTGTCAAAACAAACAAACAAACAAAAAAAAAACCCCCAAGATGCCTATGAGCAAAAACTGTATGGGCTGATTAAGATAAAACATTATATACACATCATAAACTAAGTAATCATTATCACTCTAATTCGAAAATGTAATTACATATTGAAAAGTGAAACCAGCTTATTTTTGGATACAGCAAAGATAAATGTTGAAGGTGTTATTTTAATGTGAATACACATGCACAATCTGTATGGACATATGAATTTTAAAAAGAGACATAGGGAAGAAAACATTCAAAAAGATAACTGTGTTTATGAAATTATGAGAAAGTAAACTGTAGTATTATAAACTGTCCTTACTTGAAGGTGTTAAACAGTTGTCCTCATTTTCTGATTGATAGGTATCATCTGAGGGCTGAATGGCTGCCAAATCTACAGATTCTAAAGCTCTGAAATGGAAAGATATGAAGCCAAATTGCATAAGAAAGTCAATATAACAATTTAGCTCTCTAAATTATTCACTCAATCCAGGAGTTCATGAAATGATAAAATTTGGCAGATTCCAGTCAATGGTTTATATAGCTTTAACCAAATTGTCTGAGAACTCCAACATCCTCAAAATTAAGAACAGAAGTCAAACACATATTGAGTAGAAGAGTCAGTCATTGGAATACTATAAAAATAATCAAACAAACTGCCTAGGAATATAATGGCTAATATTCAAAGTGAGATAATGTCACTCAACTGTAGAAAAGTAAGCACCACCAACTAAAGACACTCCCTCTTGATGTGGACAAACCCCTTTGCCCCTCATAGTTCTACTTGGCAGCCCCCTTTAGCCTCCCCTTCTAGCCCATCCATCTTCATTCCTTTCTGACTCCACTGACCAGCAGAACCCCTCTCTACCAGGGATCCACAGCTATGACACTAGGCTGACAACCAGGGAGTGGACGGACATTCTTCTTCCTGTCTTCCTCATTTTAGTCTCCCCACACTTAACTTTAGTTTCACTGCACCCTGCCCACCACTGAAAACCCTCATCCTTGTTCACATCCCCTTGGGACTCAGGGTATTGGTGCAGACCCGGGACCCTACTAATTCTTGAATGTCACCCCTTTTAGCCTTTCCTTCTAGCCCATCTCCATTCCTTTGTGACTCAATGCCAACCAGCAGAACAGATCTCTCTCTACAAGGGATGCCACAACCTTCACATTTCACTGGGACTTAAGGATCCCACAGCTGCCATACTTGGCTAAGACACAGACTGGGCAAAAGAAATCAAAGAACAGAACATCTACCCAACATAGACAAGATCAGATATCTACACCAAGAAACACCTCAAACATCCTAACTCCAGATGCCTAGATCACAACCTAGAAACATAAACATGGACACCCAAGACCATATGCCCCCTTCAGAAGGCAGCAACTCTGCTGCAATAAACCCTGAGAAAAGCAATTCAGCCAAATTATCAAACCAGGACTTTAAAATAGCAATTATGAATGTTTCTAAAGATGGTAGACACGACAGGAATAAACGCCTTCAGTGAGGAATTTGAGAAGGGGAACGGTTGAAATAATGAAAATAATTAAGGGCATGAAACTAGAATTTAATAAAGAGAATTACTAAAGAAAAAAACCAACCGAAATAAAACTGAAAATGAGAAACTAAGGAAGTCAAAAAAAGAAAAAGAAAAAGAAAAAAACCCTCTTAGGTAAGTTTCACCAACAGAGTACAAGACATGGAAGAGAGAACTTCAGGTCTTGAAGACAAGGTAGAAGAAATTGACAGATAAATCAAAAAAAAAAAAAAAAAAAAAAGAAAAGAAAAGAAAAAAATCCAAGCACAAAATATCCAGCAAACTGGCACACTATGAAAAGATCTTTTCCATGGATAATAAGAATAAATGAAGAAGAATAAAACTGGGTCAAATGCACAGAAAATATTTTCAACAAAATAATAACAGAGAATTTCCCAAATCTAAAGTGAGACATGTTTACCTAAGTACAAAAAGCATACAGAGCACCAAATACAAAGGACCATAAGAAAAACTCCCCATGAGACACAAAATCAAAACAGCAAGCCAACAGAATGAAGAAAGGATATTAAGGGATGGAAAGGAAAACGACCAAGTATCATATAAAGACAAACCTATTAGCATAACAGTTGACTTTTCAGTGGAGACTAAAAGCCAGAAGGGCCTGACTGAGACCATGGACGCCAGCTCAGACACCTGTACCAGCAAAACTATCAATCACAATATATGGTGAACGAAAAACATTTCAAAATATAAACACATTTAAGCAATTTCTGTGCACCAATCCAGCTCTATGTAAAGAACTAGAAGGAAAATTTCAGTCTGAAGAGAAGGTTAATTACACCCAAGAGGATAAAAGGAATAAATAACCCCAGAAGTTAGTCTAAATTGGGGAGGGGAAACTCCACACCACAATAATAAAACATCAAGTATTAATAAATACTATTTAATAACTCTCCATATTAATGGCCTCAATTCCTCAATAAAAAGACATACTAACCAACTGGATTAAAAAACAGGATCCATCTTTTTGATGCATCCAAGAAATATACCTTAATACCAAGGACAGATACCACCTCAGGCAAAAGAATGGAAAAAGGTATTCCAAGCAAATGGAATCAAGAAGTAAGCAATGGTAGCAATTTTAATACCTGACAAAATTGAATTTACACCAAAACTAAGCAGAAAAGATAGAAGACACTACCATACTCAAAGGAAAACCTCAAGAGGATACTGTAGGCCGGGCGGTGGTGACATGTCTTTAATCCCAGCACTCAGGAGGCAGAGGCAGGTGGATCTCTGTGAGTTCGAGGTCAGCCTGGTCTACAGAGTGAGTTCCAAGAAAGGCATCAAAGCTACACAGAGAAACCCTGTCTCAAAAAAACCAAAAAAAAAGCCGGGCATTGGTGGCGCATGCCTTTAATCCCAACACTTGGGAGGCAGAGGCAGGTGGATCTCTGTGAGTTCGAGGCCAGCCTGGGCTACCAAGTGAGCTCCAGGAAAGGTGCAAAGCTACACAGAGAAACCCTGTCTCGAAAAACCAAAAAAAAAAAAAACACCAAAAAAAAACACCAAAAATAAAAGATACTGCAATTCTAAATATTTCTGCACCAAACACAAAGGCACCCAAATTCATAAAAGAAACACTACTACAGCTAAAACAACATACCAACCCTCACACAGTAATAGTGCCTGACCTCAATCCCTCACTCCTGACAACAGACAGGTCATCCAGATAAAAACAGAGAAATGTTTAGTTCTATCACCCATTTCTTAATTGGACTGTTGGACATTTTGAGGTCTAATTTCTTAAGTTCCTTATATATTCTGGATATCAGTCTTCTGTCAGATGTGGGGTTGGTGAAGACCTTTTCCCATTCTGTAGGCTGTCGCTTTGCCTTGTTGACCGTATCCTTTGCTCTACAAAAGCTTCTCAGTTTCAAGAGGTCCCATTGATTGATTGTTTCTCTCAGTGTCTGTGCTACTGGTGTTATATAAACAGAGAATTCTCAACAGAGGAAACTCAGATGGTTGAAAGACATTTAAGAAATTGCTCAACATCCCTAATTATCAGGGAAATGCAAATCAAAACAACTCTGAGATACCACCTTACGCCTGTCAGAATGGCTAAGATCAAAAACACTGAAGACACCTTATGTTGGAGAGGATGTGGAGCTAGGGGAACTCTCCTCCACTGCTGGTGGGAATGCAAGCTTGTATAGCCACTTTGGAAATCGATATGGCACTTTATTAGAAAACTGGGAATCAATCTCCCCCAAGATCCAGCTATACCACTCTTGGGCATATACCCAAGGAATGCTCAATCATACCACAAGGGCACTTGCTCAGCTATGTTCATATCAGCATTGTTTGTAATAGCCA
>CABHPH010078366.1:0-38062 GCA_902168325.1 Peromyscus nudipes
AGGGGGGCAGCTTCTGTTACCTTTCTGAATGTTTCACCGAGAGCGCAAGCGCCCTGGCCTCCCCCCTCCTCCATACACACAGCTTTTCTGGGGAACTTTTGTTGTACATATCAGGGTTCCACTGTGAGATCGAGGAAGTGAAGCTGTGTTCGCATCTATCCAGGTTAATAATATGCATATCGCCGCAGAGACACTAATGGGAACCATGGGTGTAAACAGGTTCGACCTCGGAATCACAGAAGGGGCTGGAAGGAGACCTGGTCAATGGGGGCAGCTGTGGTTTTTTGTTTTCCAATGACAACCTCGTAGCCAACTTAATTCAAACAAAGCCCCGTGAAATGTATGTTATATCTAGTCCAAATAATAGTCTATAGACAGCATTTAATATCTTAGTACATTACACAGTTTAAATTTTTTTAAAAAAAAGTTCTATTGCTCTTCCTATGGAAAACTCTCTTTAACTCAATTATACTTTATTTTAAAATTTAAAATACTTAAAAAAATCCAAACCAAATGAAAAACTCTTTGGGAATTTAAGCATTACCTTCAAGGCAGGAGTTTGGATTACATTCCACACTTTTAAAAAAAAGCCCATCTCTTCAGGGTATCTCCCATGGTTAATGCCATTAACAATTTAAATCTTCTAAAAGTCCCCCCCCAGCCTTTTCTACTTTTTAATATTGTCATCAGTCATATTCTATCTGATATACTTTCAAAGCAGTGTCCTACTTACTTTTGCCTCTAGCAATCTGTTTGAAATAGTGTGTTAACACTTTGGACTGGTAAACAGACAGGTTTCATTTGCTAGGAGACATTGATTTATGTGTTGTAAGGATTGCATTTTCCTGCCCAAGTTAGCATTCCTGCCTTCTGTAGTTACTCCCTGGGTCAGTATGACAGGAATCCTGTGGATGTAGATTTAGGGACTCCATTTCCTGTTCCTGTCCAAGCAGGTCATATTTGACTTGCAAAGGATCAGTATGTCCAGTAAGAAAGACTGAGTGGCCCTTTCTGCTCGGTTAGAGTCCCACACTGTATTTCATCACTGGAGTCATCCTCCGGTTACGTTGCTGAGCTTGCTAGTCCTAAACAGGGTACTATGATTCCTTGAGTGTGTCTGCTCTTCCATCTCAAATGTCAACATCTTGAGTGGCATAAAGGTCCATGCTTCCTGGACCCCTGGGTGTTTCTGTTTCCTGACAGGTTCTTTACTGAACCCCCACCCAGCACCTTTAACCTCAGTTCCAAGCTGCCTCTTTATCCTTCAACATCTTGTCCAAATGAACACCTCATGAATGACACTCTCTGAGCACCCTGATGCTCCCACTGGGCCTGGGATCTGTCTCTATTGTCTGGGGACTTGTCATACCCTTTTAGTTATTAACAGTTTTCCCCTGTCACTGCCTGAAAGCCAATCTGGCCCATACATTATTGCTTTCTGTACTTGAATACCATAACTTCTTAATTCATATAATTTTTTGAGTGTAAGATGGAATCTAACTGTGTTGCCTTGGCTGTCTCCAGCTTCTGAACTCAAGGAGTCCTTCTGCTCAGCTTGCTGAGTAGCTGTAACTCCAGGTGCATGTTATTATGTGTGGCTTCCTTAATATCGAATGATGGCCTATAACACTCTCAGACTTCATGGGTATTCTACATTTTAACTCATTTTCAAACATCATACATTTATGGATACTACCATTTCAGAAAAACTGAAGTGATTCTGATAAAATGTTGGCACTTTATAAAAAGATACCAACAAATATTCTAAAGCTATTTTGGATTTTTGTGTGATTTTTTTCATGGTATGTCTAAAAATGTCTTTATTCTACCTACATGACTGTTTAGTTGGGTATAGGAATCATCAGTGCTGTGGAATAATCCTTTTATACACTGTGAAGATGTGCTGCTCTCATTGTTAATAAAAAGCTGATTGGCTGGTGGCTAGACAGGATTTTTGGGGCAGAGAGAATGCTGGGGAGAAGAAGGGCAGAGTTGGAGGAGACGCTATTTGACACAGAGTGAGCAGGATGGGAAGTACATATATCAGGTAAATGAGCCTCAGGACAGCACATAGATTAATAGAAATCGGTTAAGTTATAAGAGCTAGCTAAAAACAAACCTAAGCTATCAGCCGAACATTTGTGACTGTTAGTAAGTCTCTGTGTGGTTATTTGAGGAGCAGCTGGAGAGACAGAGCTAACCAGAGGTCTAGACAGAAAAACCCACGTACACATCAAAGTCATTTTCTTTTGGGATTCAAGGGGTCTTCTTCCTTTATGGTGTATCTCCTTCATCCATCACACCACAAACAGTCCCTGCTCTAAAGAAGAGAACTTGAAACCTCCACATTGCATGGGGCTAGAAAAAGCTGGTGGGAAGTCAAACCAACCCTTTGCTATTTTGTGGACCTCATGGTGTCCTTTAAGCATCTCTATTTATTAATAAAGAGTTGTCCCTTGTCAACCACTAGAGATTGGTTCCAGGACAACCTCGTCTCACCAAGGATAATATAATCATCAGATATTCCAGTCCTTTATAGAAAATGTGGTGTTCATGCAGTATACAATTTGTATCTAATTCAATGTAAAAATGCTATATATGTTGTGTCATAGCACTTAGAAAATAGTGTTTAGAAGCCCGGACACACATAAAAATATATTATATATATATTTTTAATGAGACAGGATCTCATTAGCCCAGGATGACCTTGAATTTGCTATGTAGTTGAGGCTGAATTCGAACTCTAGATCCTCCTGCCTCTGCCTCCTAAGTACTGGAATTATAGGTGTGTGCTACTACGTATCACATCTCACAGAAGCAATTGGTGAATACCTTTTATTTATAATGGGCTGAATCTGCCAATGTTGAACCCAAGGTTGCAGAGGGCTTGCTAAGTACAGTTCTGTATAAGGACTTAGGACCCCATTGGCTTTTGCTTTATATCAAAAACCTCTGGCATGGCTTATCAGTATCTCTCTTGTCCTATGGGCCCATTCTAATTCACATCTTTAACTTTTATTCTTCTGGTGAAAGTGTTCATTTTTAAAACTTGCTATGTACAGGCTTCCAAGAAGGCAAATCTGGCCTTCCTAGCTCATCTTTCATTGTAAGATGAGATGTCTTCTAAATTGCTAATGCCTTGCATCTGGCAGCCCTCTGCGTTGGTCTTGTTAGTGAGGATTTGTGGTATCTTCTAGCTTTTACATTTTTTGTCAGTGTGGTAGCTGCAAAGTCATCATTTATTATCGTTTTACTTTGCATCTCTCTAGCCACTAACAAAACTGAACATCTCTTCATGTGGGGATCTTGTAGGTCACCTCCTCTGTTAACTTCCTATTGACAGTTTTGCCCATTTCCTCTGTTGAGGTATTATTGTCTTACAGTGAAATTTTGAGCCGATTGGCCATAAAATATTTTCTAATTTCTATATATCTAAACATCATAATTATATTTGTTATGTCATTAAAAGTTGATAAGATGTCCATTGACACATAACGATAATACACACACTAAATTTTTGGATTTATTATGAAATGAAATGAAGAATGGGGGTGGAAATTTCCACTTCAACATTATGTTCTATATGAAAACATGTACTACCACGCTCGAATATGATTTTCTAAAACAAATACAGTGTATGTTTAGAAATAATATTAGATAAAACAGTTAAGTTAGATAATATCATTCTCTGCCATCTATTTAAGAGCTGTTATACCATATACAAATTTATATTACTTCTATCCATCACTTACATATCTATTACCTAAGAGCTAAGTTATAAATGTACAAATATATCCATATCTATATCTATCTTTTGTCTCTCTATTATCTACTTATCTATCAATAACCTATCATTTAACTATCTATCTGTAGTAACCTATTAGCTATTATATCTCTCTAAATGAGGACAGTACAAATATGCAACATAGTAACACCTGGTAAATCTTAGGTGAAGGTTGTTTTTATTTTATTTTGCAATTCTTTTCACTTTTCTCTAAGTTTGAAACTTTTCTTTTCAGGTTACAAAGCTTTTTAAATGGAATGAAATGTGGTGTTTGGAATAGATATTGTTTTAAGGTTAAGGTTAATTGATGGTACATAACTTACTAGTAAAGTTAAAAATGAAGATTGATTAAAAAATGGAATAGCAAAGATAATGTTATTGTTCTCATTAAAAGGCTATTTTGGTAAAAACTACTGAGAATATTTTGTACTTTCTTGAAAAGAATTCCTGTTTCTCTGCATTTGCTGGTTCCCAAGTTAAAATCCTTCTTAATCTAGTTCCTTCTTTGCTGTAAAACTCAATGAGAGCATTGTTGCTTAGATCAACGTGCTCCTCAGGCATACCTATTCTAGATCCTCCATCCCGGGGTTCTACCAAAAGATCCTGTCTCTAGTGTGACAAAGAATTCTTTGTAAGAATCGCTGTGGGGAATGAAGCTGGAGTGTGTTTTGTTTAATGGAATAACATAGTTTTATAAAGCTTTTGTGAAAGTTCCTAAATCCTAATAACAAATGGAATAGGCCAAAGGATGTTCCACAATCTTACATGTTCAGCCATTTTCACAATGACAGGAACAATGCACATCCTAAGTGGGATCAGGATGGGACGTGGGTCAAGTGTCACCTTGGATAGGACAGGAAGTAGGTTGGAGGTTGAAAGTTAAAGCAGATTGGGTTTGGTTTGAAGATTCCATTCTCCAAGATGCTCTGCCAGAAAGCAGAGACGCCCTTGGTCTGTTCAGTACATGCCTTCATATACAGCAAAGAATCCTAATTTCCATTAATATCCAGAGTGACATTCAGATGTCCAGCCCCCAAGACCAAAACCAGGCAGCCTAGTGAAGGCTTCTCAGAAATCTACCTACCAGAGAAGACAAAATTAAGAAAATGATCACGGAACCACAAATATCACAGGAGATATGGTGAGAATTCAGTGTCAAGAAGATAAAACTTTTTAAAAGCTTGACATAAAATAATCTACGCACTGAGCACTACTGTGTGTGTACCATAGAAGACTACCCCACCAGGAGTAACCAGGACCCTGTCATCGCTCTGCATCCCTTCTAGAATCAGAAGCTGTGGGAAAAGGCGGCCAGGGGTACAGGAAGTAGAGTTAGCAAGGCCTACGCTGCTCTTGGCTGCCCGGTAATAACAACGTTCCTTTAGACATCCAGCCTTCCCAAGCTCTGGCCTTGCAAATAACTATGATTGCAGAAGCTGAAAGGGGCAGTCTGCATTTATATGTGTCAGTAGGAGCTGGGGGGCGGGGGCAGTGTTGTTATTCAATAACAACAAAACTAACCCACAATTATACTACCCACCCACGCCCTTCTAGTTCTGAGAACGAACTCCTTGAGCACAAACACATTTTGCTAGGCCCAGCTCAAGACCAGAGATCTGTGTTAAGCCCCCTGTGTGAGTTTGCAAGCAGCCCAGAAAAAGCTGTACCTGGGCTCACTGAAGAGTGACCATTGGTGCTTTCTTGTAATAAGCTTGAAAAGTGACCGAGGGAGAGGAGAGTTGGAGCTGTCCCTTTTCCTGTGAGGGAGTCACTCTTAGTTTTAGCGAGGCACTCAGACCACATCTGGAGTGTTTCTGGAGTGACCTTTCCCACTTACCGTGGTCCCGGTGGAAACAATGCCTCCCAGGTAGCTGCAGGCCTGCATGCCACATTTCTAGCTCAGAAGCAGCCCCAGGCTGGGTTCTCCCAGCAGTGTTGAATCAGTAACGAACCGTCAGCTTCAGCAAACAAAGTCTGGCAAGAAGCGCTTTAAAACAAATGCTGTTGGTTTCACCGGAGCCCTTGAAACCAACTATGAGGGACAGGGTGAAACTTGGCAAGGTTTGTCTATGCTGAGGAGGCAAAGGCCAAATCCTGCAGCAGCCAAATGCGCAAATGCCCAGAAAAAAAATGAAAATAGGAAGCGTCACCTTTTGTCCTTCAGATATAAATGCTTCTGATACAACACTTCTGATATAAATGCTGAGATTCAATCATCAAAGATGGAGCCAAAGTATTATGCACTACTGTGGGTGCTTCAGGACCCAGCAGCCCAACATCAAATCAGAAAAATAACTGAAAACCACACTGGATGCAGTAGGTACTCAGGAAAAGGCTTGCCAATGGAGGTATATATACTGCCAGGAAAAATAAACTATGTGACCCGCTCATGGCAGGCTAGTAAGTACTCTACCACTGAGCTACATCTCCAACTTGGCCTGTTTGGAGGACCTTCCCACACTCTCCATCCAGCATCCCTGACGGATGTCTGCCTGTCAAGTCCTAATCACAAGTGAAACTTGCAGACGCTGTCTTTTTCAGCCAGGCTCATTATAGCCCCAGACAATAATAATAGATAGTGATTTGCTGTTGATGAAGAAAAAGAGAATGGATTTAGGTAGGCATCCATCGCCAGATGATATTGGCCATGGCTCCAAAAATGGCATCTCTTGTTGTCATGGACACATTCCTCTAGTGAACTTCCGGTATGTGGAGGGTGAGAGGGTGTTGGTCACATATTGATAACCTCCTTGCTGCCTTGAAGTAAATCTCTGTGAAGCTTCATTTTTAGTTCATTCTTAGTTTTTCCTCCTGTGTTGCTGACCTGGCTGGGCGTCATCAGAGAATCCATCCACGGGACTGATTTGACTGACGGGGTGAAGAAGTATCCCTTCTAGTGTGGTGGAACACTGATCCATCAGGGTGTCCTGCAGGTGTTCCAGAAGGGACTCAAGCAGCTTAGCCTGGGCCACTCTTCATCTTAGTTTCCTACCTGTATCCCAGTTTAATTAATTCTTCCACCAGTCACCGGACAAATAAATACATTGCACAGTTCTGATCTTTATGTCAGCATCAAACGTATCATCGTGTGGGAATGACTTAACCCTTATGTGCCTTAGGGGATATTGTCTGATTCAGACGATAGTTGTTATGGTAACTAACTGGATTAAAGGGTCATTATGTGTTCTTTGGTACTTCACTTCTCATTTTTATTACATTGCTATAATGTGAGCAGAATTGTGATGGGTACAGATGTCTGGAATCTTCCTGTATATAATTATAAAAATTAGATGAACATAGAGGTTTTAAAAAAAATGACAACATTGTTAATGTGTCTCCTGTCAAAAGAAATGATCAGATCGTTGCTTTTCTCATTACTGTGATGAAGTACCTGACAAGAAGGAACTTCAAGGAGGAAGGCTTGTTTGGACTCGCTGTTGGAGGGCACAGTCCATCCTGGTGGGGACGGCACAGTGGCAGAATCCTGAGCCAGCTGGTCTCATCGATCCAAAGTCAAAAAACAGACAGAAATGGATATTGATGCCCAGTGGGCTTCCTCCTTCGTATTCAGTCCAGGATGCCAACTCCTGGACAGGTGTTCACCATCTTCAAACTGGGTCTGCTCTTTGCTGTTAAACCTTTCTGGAAACACCTTCAGACACATTCAGAGGTGTGCCTCTCCCCTGTGACTGTGGAGCTCATCATATTGACAGTGAGCTTTATTATTGGCCATCCCAGAGCCTAAGGGCCAACGGTGGTCAGGGATGAAGAAACAGGTACTGGTTATTAATGGTCATTGAAGGGCACCTGGGATTTAGTCTGGATCCTGCTAAACCACGTGATGCTGTTGGAGGCCTGTTCAGCTCCACCCTCTGCCCTTCCTGTCATGAATGCTGTCCCTGTCCTCTGCTTTAAATTAGTGAATATCTTATCCTCCCTCATAGCCCTAGTTTCTTCATCTCACTAACCCTTTCTTTATGTATGGTGAATAACTTTATTGTCAGAATGCCCAGGGGGCTGCTGGGGCAAAGCTACTTCTGAGGAGAGCTCACTTCTAGAGCTGGTTGTCCTCAGCACCACAGCTGGGGAAGAAAGAGGGCTGGAGAAGTAGATTGGTGGAGACAGAGCCACACAGGGAAGACACATCCATCTTGGGGGAAAGAAGAAGTCCATTAGGAGGATTCCAAACATGCTTCTGAGGTCACAGAGTGGGTATTTATGGCAAGAGTCACCTTTTCCTTTGAGACTTTTTAGTTGCACTTGGACACAGGGTCTTAGTCTACCATTGACCACATTCCCATTGTGCCCATGTATATATATTACCACTGTTGGCTAGATTATGGAGTTCCCCATGTCAGGAATCATTTTGGCTTTGACTTCATCCTATTTCTAGCGCATGTCTTCAGATACAGAATCAGTGAATGAACAGAAAATTGAGTGAGGCTAGACGAGTCACTGTTGAGTTACGTCTTCCCTCCATCCAATCGAAAGTTTTCTTTCCTCCTCCCACATCCTAAGAATAGCATCAACTCTCAGATTATTGAATCAAGAATCACATTGTGTGTGTGTGTGTGTGTGTGTGTGTGTGTGTGAGAGAGAGAGAGAGAGAGAGAGAGAGAGAGAGAGAGAGAGAGAGAGAGAGAGAGAAAACAGAAGCCAATCCCTAGTGGCACCACAATGGGATTTCTCAGAGTGATTGTGTCTTGGGAGCAAAGAGAAAAAATGATTAGTCTGTGAGTTTCATGAAAGTCTGTGCTTGAACTGGTCCAGTAGATGAAGAGGGCTTGGCCACTCTGATAGGCAGAAACAGGATTTCTCTGCTGAGGGCAGCAGCAGGTGTGACAGACAGCACAGAGAGAAGAAGTCCCCAGAAGTGAATATAGTTGCAGCTTTGGACTGGGCAGAATAGGTGATGAGGTATGTACGGCAGAGACTTTATCTCCCAAGGAATGGGAAGCCACCATGCACCACGTTTTAATTTTAACCTTTGTAAGGATTTATTTATTTATTTATTTATTTATTTTTAATTTTTTAATTTTTTTTTGGTTTTTCGAGACAGGGTTTCTCTGTGTAGCTTTGCGCCTTTCCTGGAACTCACTTGGTAGCCCAGGCTGGCCCCGAACTCACAGAGATCCGCCTGTCTCTGCCTCCCGAGTGCTGGGATTAAAGGCGTGTGCCACAACTGCCTGGCAGGATTTATTTTTAATTATGTATATGTATACATGTTGTGGGGCGGTATATGCACAGAGTGTATGGGTACGCACAGAGGCCAGAGTGTCAGGATCTGGATCTGGAGTTACTGGCAGTTGTGAGTCGCTAAATATGAGTGCTTGGAACCAAAACTTGGGGTCCTCTGCAAGAGCAATATCCACTCTTAACTGCCAGATCATCTCTCCACAACTTAAATCATGAGATTAAACACACACACACATACACACACACACACACACACACACACCCCACCACCACCACCACCACCACCACCACCATCACCGCCACCACAATAACAACAGAGATGTAACACCATCGCCCCCCTTTTTGAGACAGGGTCTCACAAAGATAAGGCTAGCCACCACCCTGATGCATAGCTGAGGATAACCTTGAACCTCTGATCCTCCTGGCTCTACCCCCCAAGCGTTAAGATTTGAGATGTATGTCACTATGCCTTGCCCGTATTTGTATTTGTATAGAAAGAAGGCCTTGGGGAACATTTACTTAGGTGATAGATTTTAATAGAGCAACACATAGGGCTTTATATTTTAGCTGCTTTTATTCCCCATCATTGTTATCAGACATCTGTTGGATACCTTCTCTATGTAAGGTATTTATTTTAGGTGCCAAAAAAGTTCCGACAAAATGAAAAACTCGGATTATAAGACACACTGATATTTTATGTTCCACTAAAATGAAAAAGAAAAAAAATACATGCTGCCAATGAAAGCATAGCACAATGTTCTTTTTGTACATTGGAATTTTTATTACTGTTTGTTGCAAGAGCTTTCTCAAATATATTAGGATTATATTTCCCCATCTATGACTCTGTATACAACAAAGACTCGGAATTATTAGGTGAAGATATTCCTAAAATGCTTTACATACAGACTTGGACTGTTCTGAATGGCAGTATTCTCTATCTAGTGCGTTTCAAAGTTTGACATTTCAGAATCAATAGAAGTAAAATACGGGGGGGGGGGTGATGGGAAAGAGATGGCTCACCAGTTTAGAATGTGGACTATTCCTCCAGAGGACAGGGGTTCAGTTTCCAGAATAGAAGGAAGAAAAAGCAGAAGAGGAGGAGGAAGAAGAAGGAAGAGAAGAGGAAGAAGAAGAAGAAGAAGAAGAAGAAGAAGAAGAAGAAGAAGAAGAAGAAGAAGGAGAAGAAGAAGAAGAAGAAGAAACAGAGGTCTGTAGCTGGAGAGTTTCTCTCCAGCTCCCACCAATCCCCGGCAGTCCCGCAGCCCACTTATAAAATAAACACATAGACGCTTATATTATTTAAACTGTTTGACCTAGTGGCTCAGGCTTCTTGCTAGCTGTTCTTATATCTTAAATTAACCCATTTCTATTCATCTACACCTTGCCACATGGCTCGTGGCTTACTGGTACTTCACATCTTGCTCCTCATGGCAGCAGCTGGCAGCATCTCTCTGCCTCAGCCTTCCACTTCCCACAATTCTCCTCTCTCTTTGTCCTGCCTATACTTCCTGTCTGGCTACTGGCCAATCAGCGTTTTATTTATCAATCAGTCATCCACAGCAGAGGTCCAGACTACACCACTTTAACAATCCTAGGGTGCTAGTATTCTGGAAGTTTTCTAGACTCCCCAGTTAGAGAAACAGTAAATAATGAGCATTGAAACACTTTTAAACCAGTGGCCTGCTTGTTTTCTGTATCTTCTTGTATCTGGTAGGTTTTCTTGGATGAGCAAGACAAGGCTGTCATGACTGTGACCCAGCTGAAATTATTCTTGTTTTCTGGGAACTTAAAGTATAAAACATGTATGTCTTAGCATCATAGAGGTATGGTAAATTTTTTGAGAGAGAAGGTGGCTGGGAATCTGATAACATTTAAAAAGAAGACTTTTAAAATTTGGTGGTGATTTGCACAGCAAGAGAATTAGTGTTTTGTGCCTCCATGCTCAGTGTTTAAATCTCACCACAGGGCTGGGGAGAAAGCTACGTCAGTAAAGTGTGGGTCATACACGTATGAGGAATTACCTGAGTTTGATCCATAGCACTTACACTAAAGACAAAACAAAACAAAACCCCAAAAACTTCCTTTAATTTAAGCACCAGGGAGGTGGAAGACAGGCATGCATATCTTGTGGACTGACTGGCTAGCCAACCTAGCAAAATCAGTGAGTTACAGGTTTAGTGAGAGGCCCTTTCTCAAAAAATAGGGTAGACGGCTGGAGAGATGGTTCAGTAGTTAAGACTACTTGCTACTCTACAGAGAACATGAGTTTAATTCCCAGCACCTACATGATGGCTCACAACTGTCAGTAATTCCAGTTCCTCCACAGGCACCAGGTACATGCACACAGACAGGCAAAACACTCATACACATAAAATTAAAAAGTAAATATTAAAAAAATAAGGTGTAAAGTGATTGAGAAAGATAGCCAATGTTGACCTTCTAGCCTGTACATGTATACACCCAATCAAAAAATTCAAATTCATGGCACAAAAGATGTTCATATTGTATTCTAAATGAGTAACAGCAGCAACAAATCCATGGACTTGCCCAGTGGCACAATTTCACTCTCATTAATTAAAAAAAATGGATATATGGTCAATGATGGAAGAGAGCTGAGTATGCTGATTAGGTTTCTCTGTGTAGCCCTGCCTGTCCTGGAACTCATCTGGAAACCACACTGGCCTTGAACTCACAGATATCTGCTTGCCTCTGCCGTCCAAATGCTGGTATCAAAGGTGTGCCGTCACCACCACCCTGCCACTGGTTAGGTTTTTGACAGTTCCTCAAAGCAATCCATAAAATTAAGAAGATTGTTTTCTCTCTTCTCACTCCTTCCTAGAAGATCCTTATTCTGGGAAGCCGCCCCCTGCTCCTTCCCCGCACAGAGATCTGGGAAATCTGAGCAGACAGCCCTTCCCCCACCCACCACATTGTATTAGGGCACCATCCCCTTTTATCCAATCACCTTCCTGCATAACAGTCCATTCCTTGTTGCACCCTCAGCACAAGTAGCTTTCCCTAGGTCCTTGGGTCTTCACTTCTGAAGGCTCCCATGACACACCAAACTTTGATTAAATGCATTCTTAAAAATACTTCTCCAAGTTAGCCAATGTTTACTTGTCTTTGCCACTGAAGTGACAGCAGCGGCTCTGCTGGGTGAGGGGGTGTACCATCCCCTTTCTGCCTCCTCCAAGTGGAGGAGAGAAAAAACGTTATTCCAGTGCAAAGGCTAGATTTCTGACTAGCAACCACCATCCCTTGAAAACCAAACTACAGGGCTGCTTCTGGGGCGAAAGAAACAATGTCTATTTCTAACCTGTGTTTGCATGGTGTGCAACTGCATTGTGAAGAAAGAAGAATCACTTTTTATTTCCTCTCGGTTGCAATGAGCCACCCTCCCTTGCTCAACAGCTCCGGCTCTCAGCTGTGGAAGCGTCTTCACCTAGCACTCCCGCAGAGTGAAATATCCCAGGTCATGGCGGGGAGTCTTTCTGTAGTTAATTAAACCAGCTGGCCCTCCAGCATTTAAGTCCTCCACTAAGCAAGCCGAACAACTTCATTCAAGTAAAATCCGAGTGGGGAAGCCTGTCTCTGTAGTGTTTTAATCAGAGGCCTCAGCAAATGCAGACTCAGAAGGAGGAATTCTTTTCAGTTCACTTTGCCATGTCAATGCTACTGTCATAACAAACATTGCTCGGTGCTCTTGGGCTCTGTGAAGCTGGGGAGTTTTCCCTGAAGCACGGTTTCTTTGCTCTGAGGGCTTCTTGGAAATGGTGTTTTACTCTGAGTGGCTGGTGAAGTGCACTCACCTCCCTGAAGTATGGACACTCATTGACTACCAATACTTGTTATTCAGGTTCTGCCGGTCTGTGACAAACACAACCCCAGCAGCCCAGGTCAGCATACTAGGATCTCAGAGTCTTATTTTAAATGTTTCACTTTGCTCTGCATATGACTTATATACAAGCCATTGCATTTTCTAAATGAAACAAATTGTTCTTGTGCGCTAGTGAGGATACAATCTACGGACTGGAATAGCTCAAAACATTTGAAATCATGCTTGTCTTGCAAGGCAGGACCTCCGAATATATTATCCCCACCCCCCAATTTTCAGTACAAAGAGCCGATGAAATCGGCTCATTTATGCAGCTAAGATGTTTTGAGTTCTGTGATGTGTTAGGCACGGAAATCAGGTGAAATAACATTCAAACTGAAAACGACAAGATTTACCATAAGATCTGTTTTTACACATGGAGCCATGTTTCATGTGACTCAGTTCTCTTATCCACAAATTACTGTAAGGATCAAATGCAGAGTACCACGTGCATGGAATGCCATTTCCACCATCACCGTGTCCATTGCATGCCTCCTCTCCCTGCAACCTCACCAGCACCATCGTCATTTCTCCTGTCTTAGGTTGGTTTTCTAGAAACCCATGAAGGCTTTACTGAAGGGGGTTTATGTCTGTAGGGGAAATTGGGCAAAGGGGAAAGAACACCTCTGATGAGACTTTGTCTTAATGACTTAGCTTGTTTCTGTAATGAAACTCCCGAGAAAGCACTTTTAGAAGGAAGAGTGTATTTTGGTGAATGGTTTAAGAGATACAGTCCATCATGGCGGAGAAGACATGGTGATAGGAGACTTGAGGTCACATTGTATCCATACTCAGGTGGCGGGGGGGGGGGGGGGAGACAGAGACAGAGAGAGACACAGAGAGAGATGCTGGTGCTATAGATCACGTTCAGAATGGTTCTTCCCACCTCAATTAATTCAATCTAGAAACTTCCTCATTGAATTACCAGGCGTTAGCCTCCTAGGTGGTTCTAGATATCACCAAGCTAACAATCGAATTAACCATCACAGGGTTTAACAGATGCCCATGGGCAGCTAGGGGACTGAGATGACCCTTCCAGTTTGTCCAAAGTGAAGATAAGGCCTCACAGGACCGGATAAGTGAGCACTTCGGTTCTGAAGGGGAGATAGAGAGGATGGTGGCATCCATTAATATCATTAGTACAATCTGGGCCTCAGCATGCCTTGAGGCAGTCCTTAAGAGTACACAATCATTTTATTTCCTTCCCATATCACAAGAAGAAAGAAAAGACACAGTCGTCATGATAGGAAGCACCACTTTATAGCTGAACCTTGAAGGACCTCAAAAGGCCTTGAATCTAGGATCTGCTGAAATGGCCCAGAGGCACACATTGTACATTGATTCCATCAAACTCTCTCACCTCCACACTAACTGCACTGAGCTTCCATTCCTCGTATTAAATGAGAGGTGCCCAGGGAAGGGGAGGGCTTTGCAGGTCAATTGGTTAAAGTTCCGCCTTGTGATGAAGCTCTCTGCAACAACTCTGTCAAACATTACTGAGCCCCACCTCGATGAACCAGTCCCTGTAAAGATGGCACTCACTGCATTCTGAACCTGCTGTGGCTGAATCTACTTTCGCAGATTGTCTATTACTTCTGTTCTCATTGGTGTGCTACAGGACAGCACAGATTAGAATTGATCTATCTTTCGTGAACTCATATATGCTTTTGAAAAGTCCTTTGTTTTGAAATGTGCTCCGTTCCCAAACCTTGACCCTGATTTGTAATGTTTTCAAAATCAGTACATGGCCTTACTTCTCAAACTATCTCTCCCCTAAACGGTGACAATCATCCCATGGGCTTTCTATCCCATGTAGGAAGGATTTGACAAGTGTCTTTGGTGCTGGTGAGCCTCTTTCTCTAGGTGGTTCCATGTTAAAACACTAGCATGTAACCACCAGGTGTGAATGGTATGATGAGGTTGAGAAACAAAGCATGAAGCCCAATCTCTTGTAATCATCCATTAATACAGTGAACTCTTTTTTCGGAATGCCAGTGACAGATTCCATGTAGACTTAAGTACAACTCAGTTTTGTCTCTGATCGAAAATATGGGGATCTTGATGGAGACTCATTTTTGTGGAAAAGGATTTTTTTTTGAAGTGCTACTAAAGTGATCACACACACACACACACACACACACACACACACACACATACACTTAATAAAAACATTGGCCAGAATAACACATAACTTTTAGGAAAAGAATTTTAAAGTGGAGAGAAATTAATTTCTACTCCCATCCCCATGCTCAGTCTCACGAGATTCCTGAGCACACAGGAAAGTGAATTAGAAGGATCAGATAAAGCAGATGGAGCGTTCTGCTCACCAAGTAAAAAAGAGATGAGCTGTTTTATAAGTTGCACCCTTGGTTTTTGCCGCACAGCATTTATTTAGAAAATGTGAACACCTACTCTAAGCTCATGTTCTGAATAAAAATAGCTGTGAAGATATATCATAAAGAATATCAGCTGTTTTTCATTATCAGCCAGTTACCTAGTTAAGCCATGGTTCCATGTGATATGGAATTGCGTGTCCACTCAACTTTTAAACAGATTAAAACAAATAATCTCATTTGCAGATTCAGATCCCCAGCTGAAATGACTTCACCAAACTGGACTGGAGAGGAGAATGAGAAGGTCAACATTCCTGGACTGATTGTCCCTGAGTTGAAGTTCGAATGTCAGATTCCCTTCGTTTTCTCAAGGGTTGTCAACCCTAGCTCTGACAGAATTGTAAGAGGCACCATGGTAATTAGAAATAATTTGATTATGTCCACATTGGTATTTTTTTTTCATACTAAAGCTCACCCCATTTGCTTCCTTACATCCCTTTCTATTTCCTTGGTGATTTTTATTCACCTGGATGGACAGATAGAAAGATACTTAGGGGAAAAATGAGATTAATTAAACACATTCTGCTTGTCCATCTAGATTACTTTAGGGCATAATTTAGAGAAAGAACCATTATGCTATTAGAAATTTCTCAATAAGGAATTCTGTACAATAACCATGTAGAAGAAAGAGAGCTAGTACAATATAGTACTACAGGGTGTGCTTGCTTTTCTTGGTCGTTGTTTTGTTTGTTTTTTTGTTTGGCCAAAGCTCTCTCACTGAACTACACCCCTAGCCCCTGGGTTTTTGAAACAAGATCCCATTGTGTACCTCAGAACTTGTTATGTAGCCCAGACTGGCCTTGAACTTGCCATCTTCCCCGTGAGGCCTCCCTAAGGCTATGATTATAGGTGTGTATATTATGCCATCATGCCACTTGATAAAGCACTTTTCTTCTTCTTCTTTTCCCCCATGAAATAGCTCCATACGTGCCTAACATTCGCCTTAAGTCTGCAAAACCGGAAGTTACTGGAGGAAGCAGGTGGGCAAACACATTCGTAAGCATCGAAGAACTCAGAGCACTGTCTTCAATGTGTTGGGAAAGGCCTCCTTTTGATCCCTGAAGTGTGACTCGGTCAGGCTTTTACGGACTGACTTCTCAGGAGAAAGGAAAAGTGCCTGCAGCATAAAGATGACTGTCTCAGGCTGGGGGCTTGAGGGTGCTAAGGTTTCTGCTTTGAAGGTCTAACGTGACTATCCTAGCTTGCTGTTCACTGGGGCTGCAAGGTTAATTATTTACATTTCTCACCGGTCCTCTCAGATTCTTTTCTTATCAAATTGTTCTGTCTGAACCCCAAACAAACAACCTCCCTGGGGCAGTTAGTCCCTCGCTAAACTGGGTTTCTGTGGCGTTGGCTGACCATTTTTTCTCTTGTTCTTTCATGGTCTCTCTTGTTCTCAGGAGCAGGCCAAGGATCATTGGTGCTGCTGTGTGGGTGTTTGTGGTTTATTGGGCCTTGCTTCTGTTGATTTTTTTCTTTTTGAGCCTGTTGTTTAGATCTCTTACTTATTTTAAGAGCAATTGTGACTCTCCATTCCATAGAACCTTTCAGATTTTAACTGATAATGAAACCTCTTTGTTCTGCTCCCAAGGTTTTTTGCTGTTTGAGGATTTGGATCACAGCCTCAGGAACAGGCTTAAGGCACTTATCTAGACCTTGAATGATTGGACAATTAAAAACAATTAAACAACCAAGTTGGTATTTTGGGCATTTCTCTTCTTTCCTCCAAGACTCCCACAGAAGCAGATTGCTCTGGCCAAATGTGTCAGAAGAAAAGTAGATAGATGGGGTGAAGTCCATCAAGCAGGGGCTCCATTTCCGCACAGACTTTCAGTCTGAGTTCCAAGATGAGAAAACAGCTATTTTTACCTTAAAGCACACTGCCCTCAACCTCTTATCTTTAAGGTCTTAGGCAGTATATCTTTTATTAGGCTATTTCAAATCATTTTGGGGAACAAAGGAAATTCTGGAAATGAAGTTGAAAATGAAGGGGAATGTGGATGGCACCCAGAGAGATCACGCAATTTGTTCAATATCATGTATTGAGTCAACACTTCCTTTCTTCAGATGTGAGTCAATTGCTCTATAAAGGAGTCAACTGAGAACTTAAGAATTGCCCAGAAGGGTCATGACTACTTTTGAGGAATGGAGGAAGTCAGAGTAAATGAATCCTGAGTGAATGGGTGACATTGCCAGAGACATGACGATGTGATGGACTGCAGTGCTCAGCTCCATAGGAATGGAAAAGTCTTTCCCAGCTGAGGCTCAGAGGGATGGCAGACTCTGGGGGTCTGAGTGTGAATTCTAACAGAGTGTGTAGAAAATATGCACCATAGCTTTCTTATGTGACCAAATGTTTATATCCTGAAGACTGCTCCCCTACAAAGACTGCTCCTACCCAGATTAGCTAAACATGCCTCCATTCAGCCATATGTAGTAACCCCACACCCCTGTTCAACTGCACATAACAAACACTTTGAGCTTCTAGGGTGCTATGACTTCTTTATGTGAGAGCCCAGATGTTCTGATCCCAGCTTTTCTGTGTCCATGTTTCTGTTCTCCATACACCTGTCATCTTCAACAAATGGTGCTGGCATAACTGGATGTTAACGTATAGAAGGCTGCAAATAGATCCATATCTGTCACTGTGCACAAAACTTAAGTCCAAGTGGATCAAAGACCTCAACATAAATCCAGTTACTCTGAACCTGATAGAAGAGAAAATAGGAAGTAGTCTTGAATGCATTGGCATAGGACATCTCTTCCTAAATATAACACCAGTAGCACAGACACTGAGAGAAACAATCAATCAATGGGACCTCTTGAAAGTGAGAAGCTTTTGTAGAGCAAAGGATACGGTCAATAAGGCAAAGCAACAACCTACAGAATGGGAAAAGGTCTTCAACAACCTCACATCTGACAGAGGGCTGATATCCAGAATATATAAAGAACTCAAGAAATTAGACATCAAAATGCCCAACAGTCCAATTAAGAAATGGGCTATAAAATTAAATAGAGAATTCTCAACAGAGGAAGCTCAAATGGCTGAAAGACATTTAAGGAATTGCTCAACATCCCTAATCATTAGGGAAATGCAAATCAAAACGACTCTGAGATACCACCTTACACCTGTCAGAATGGCTAAGATCAAAAACACTGAAGACAGCTTATGCTGGAGAGGATGTGGAGCAAGGGGAACTCTCCTCCACTGCTGGTGGGAATGCAAGCTTGTACAGTCACTTTGGAAATCAACATGACGCTTTCTTAGAAAATTGGGAATCAATCTCCCCCAAGATCCAGCTATACCACTCTTGGGCATATACCCAAGGAATGCTCAATCATACCACAAGGGCACTTGCTCAGCTATGTTCATATCAGCATTGTTTGTAATAGCCAGAACCTGGAAACAACCTAGATGCCCTTCAACTGAAGAATGGATAAATAAAATGTGGTACATATACACAATGGAGTACTACTCAGCAGAGAAAAACAATAACATCATGAGGATTGTTCTTTCCTTAAGTGACTCAGACTCAGTATATATAAATCGTTAAAGCAGTAATCCACCCGGATCAACTCTAGTGAAATTATCAAACAATTGTATTTACCTACTTCATCTCTATCCATTTGGGCTGCTTACAGATGAAGCTGCTCTCATATTTTTGCCTTAGAAGTAAAAAAAAAGAAAAAAGAGGAGTCATCTTGGTATAGCCATGATTTATTTTGGCTATTGTTTATCAAAATGCCATTCAAGAAGAGTTGATGACAAAGAATTATCCCATTTTTTAATAATTATTTATTTTTGTGCCTTACTCTTATCCTTATCCCAAACTTAGACTGATTTTTTTTTTGTCCAGGTGTGACTTTTCCAGCTGAGGATTTACCCAGAAGCGAATTTGCACATGTTTACCTTTAAAACCTTTCTTTTACTAGTTGAATTTGCTCCAAGCATTCTTGTGGAACATAATGGGCATCTTCTCCAACAAGAATTTTGAGAAAGTATTAATCAATTCCCTTCCAAACTCAAAGATGGGAGCTAATTCTCAGCAGATCATTAAGCATTAGTCTGAATTCACGTGTAATCCTGAAGGTTAACACTGTCTTGAGACTTCCCTATTTCAATAAAGCTATTTCCTTCTCAACAAAGGAGTTCAGCAGAATTTATATCTTTCCTCTCTTGCTGTGACCGAGCATCAGAGCACCACTGTACCGAGTTGGAACATGTGCTCGGTTTTACACTTTCCTCAACGACTAATTCCAGAGAACAAGGTGTGAGCTGGCCACGGAGGATGACGTCATCACGTTATCTTCATCGTGCTCTCTGACCATAACCACCAGTCACATCATGCCCAAGCAATGCGAACATGGCGGTTTGGCACAGTAACAATAGCAGACTGATAAGTAACTGATCGGCTTGTCCATAGCATTCTTTTCACGGGTAGGTCACTGTCCTTTCTTTGTTCCTCAAAGGCTAACCACGGTTGTGCATTCCAGAGGCTGGCATTTCAAATCCATGAAGTCACGTCACGTACACGGTGGCTGGGATTATCACCCTGTAACGCCTTGCTTCCGTGTCCACCTAATTAAGACTGTTCCAAACGTAAGAATTTAAGTAATCAGGGCCGTAAAACCCCATAATTAAGATGTATCTTTAACATGCTTTTTAAATGGTATGGTTTGGAGGAGAAATAGTTTGTGTAATAAGTTACAAATATGTATGAAATATAAATAGATGGTCACTTTATAGTTTGGTAAGTAGAGACATCTTACTATTTTTCCACATGTAAAAATAAGAAGTTTAGCATCAACCTGGTAGACTCAGTCCAGGCAGGGCCATTCCCCTCCTCCCAGGCCGAGCCAAGGGACCCTGCATAAGCCCCAGGTTTCAAACAGCCAGTCCTGGGAGGGGGGGGGAGGCTTTGCCCTGGAGGAGGTGGGAATGGGGGGTGGGCTGGAGGGAAAGGGAGGGAAAGGGAGGGGGGAGAACAAGTGAATCCATGGCTGATATGTAGAACTGAATGGTATTGTAAAATAAAATAAAATTTAAAAAAATAAAATAAAAAAAAAAAAACAGAACCATTTAAAAAAAAAAAGAAGTTTAGCATCTAATTCATACTATTTTGGTCATGATTCATGCAGGGGATTTAATTCAGGTAACATCTCACATTACTATTGAGCATTTAATTAACAGTTCTCACTAATTCTCAACTAGTCTTTATTGCAGTTAACGAAGATCTACAATAGAATAGGAGATAACACTTGAAGCCAAGTGACATTTCCTCATCACCTAAAGAGTGTGTGTATCCTTTCTCAGACCATCACCTCAGGGAGTGTAAGCCTGGAGCAAGTAATACAGCTCCTGGCACAGAACACATGCTCAGCAAACAGTTCTAGAATTAATCTGTGTCTGGGGTAAATATAAGTTATGACAATGGAATGGAAAATTAATAGCTATTCAGATAACAAAATGATGGCTAACCAGATTTTTCAACATGTATTCCATTAGTAAGTACAAAATATAAAATACATTCACTTATGATACATTAATGAGATAAAGCATGTACTTTGTCTTGTAGTTTGGGCCTGTGTACATTTGTAGCACATGCTTACTATGTTCCCATACTCTTGCATTTCAGTTTACATAAGCAAAAAATAAATGCATGCTACTCTCATCTCAGTATAATGTGAACAATACTAAATATTTATTCCCCTTACTAGCCATTTGTTAATAGGTCCTAAAGTGAGAACTATTCTTCATAGTTCCAAAATAGTGAATGTAAATATTTATATTTAAATAATACAACCCATGGATAGACCCTATACAAATTTGACTTCAAAAAGTTTTGAAATTCATATTGCAGAATCAGCATATATTTGATTTGTTTTGTACATAATAAAGCTAATCCTAGCTGGGTGGTTTTGTGGTGCACACCTTTAATCTCAGTACTCAGGAGGCAGAGGCAGACAGATCTCTGAGTTCGAGGCCGGCCTGGTCTACAGACTGAGAACCAGGATAGCTAGGGCTATACAAAGAAACACTGTCTTGAAAAAACCAAAACAAAAAACAAGTCCTTTTTCCTGGTACTCACATTATTGTTTTTCAAGGCAATTTCCAAAGTATAAATGTTTCCCAAAGTCATAAAGTACACCTAATATTCAGAGATGTAAAGCACATTAAAGGATGTCTTCAAAAAGTAATTTTCAATCATCTTACAAATAAGATGGAATGAAATAAAACATACATTTATATATAGAATTGTTGCCTAGCTACAGAAAAATACAAGACCCTTTCATTTCAATGGTGTTCAAACTTTAACTGGTCTATGTGGTAGAAAATGAAACAAAACCATTTCTCATGTTTAAGTAAACTCATGACATTTCCCCGCCCTCCCCAGGAATCTAAACTACTGAAGAAAAATAATTTGACAAAAGAATATTAGAATATGCTTCTATATGTGAAAATTCATTTGAGTGTTGCTCGAAAAAATAAAGGATGGAAAGATCTTAAATTGTGTTGTTTGAGTTTTTTGCCAATTTTGAGCAGCATTCCCCGCCCCCCCCAGTGGTGTTTAGTTAACAAGTAAAGGGAAAAAGTGTGGGCTGATTTCTCTCTTAGCAACCTTCATGAGACACTGGAGCCAACTTTCATATTTTTGAGAAAAAAAATACATGTGCAAAAAAAAAAATCCCTAAAATTATGTCAATGTACGTAAGCTCTCTGCTTTTGAAAATGTCCAGGAGAATATTCAGTTTATGTAGATTGTTGACCTTAACAGAGGGCATCAGGCACTTGTTCCTGGAGAACTGCAAGTCCAAACAAATGCCATCCGAAGCCAAAGCCTTCCTCACAAATTGCGATTCCATTTTCTTCACAGGCACAGCTGGGCCAGGAAAGCTGAACTTCAACCATGCTCTTGAAACAGTTGATGTGGGGGCTTGGACGGTTCTTACTGATCAGGGAAGTCACTGACTTCTAAACTCTCCTGTTAGATAATTTTAAAAGCACTTAAAAAAATCCTCAGATAAAGAAAAGTACGAGATGGAGTCTTCCATCAAATGCAACTGGGTTGGAAGAAAATATATGTTTATTACTGAGCTTTACTGCTTTAGTGGATTTCACTCTAATTAAGCAGGTTGAGGTAGACGATATGTCTTTAGAACATAATCACTAATATATGCAACTTAATCTGTAGTCGAGATTGTTCTATATAAATATAATTCTTCCAGACATATGGAAATACTTCTGAAAAGCCTATACATCTTTAGGCAGTTAATTAGCATAAGAGCATTGAAATATAAAATCATAATGCAAAGGATATGGATAACAAATCATTTAGGTTATTCTAAGATTACGTAGACTGTCTCCGAAGGGCATAGCTTCCACTTTCTGTTCTTTTTAACCCACTATCTTCCTGTGTAGCCCAGGCTGGCCTTAACTATTTTGATCCTCCAGCCTCAGCCTCCTAAGTGATGGAATTACAAGTGTGGGCCATTACACCGGCTATTATATATCTTCTTTAATGATAAAAAAATTAACTCTTTGATAAAGAAACTAATGGAATCTAGATTCCTTTGTGGATTTTTTTCAAAGGCAAGTCATCCAGTCCCTTCCATTTGAAGTATTTGTTTTTAATTTGGAAATGATCCCTAATAGTTCTTCCTTTTTTCCCCCCAAGCCCACAGATCTGTATTTTCATTAAAATCCCACAATTTCCTTTACATTTCCCATTTGAGATTATTTCTAATAGATCGTGCTTTTGTAAGGATTATGGTACTTGTAATTTGTAAAACCTGGATGTGCCCAGTGTTTCCTCACATTCCCTCAATTGTGGCATGCTAGAGTGTGTATAGGGCTCCAACTACACACACTGGAGGTCTGGTTATTCCCACTCACCCCATAATTCTCAGTTTCCAGCTGGAGTGGTCTCTGCTGTAATTTTGCTCCATTCCTGTGGTTGAAAAACCATAGCGGAGTCCCTGCTATCCATCTTCTTACCTCACAGGCCGCCTCCACTTCCTCTGGGGGCAGGCAAGGCCACTATCATGCCTTGGGGAGTTTCAGTTATGGCAATTTACCACCTAGGTCTGGCACAACTCAAGTCACAGAAGGCTCGGTTTCCTCAGAGACTACCTGGAGGGCTCAAACATAAGAATCTGGAACATGCAAAAAATTTAATAGTAACCACCACACAGCAGTGAGGAGGGGCAGCTTTGAGATACACAGCTTTATCTCATGTGGCCTGTTGGCCCCCCCCCCCCCGTGTTTTCTTTACTTTTTATTTATTATTACGTTTACTCATTTGTGTGTGTGGATCTGCATGGGTTTACGTGCACTTCATGTCTTCAGTAGCCCGTAGAGGCCAGAAGATGATGCTGGGTCACCTGGAGCTAGAGTTATAGGTGGCTGTGAGCCATCACGTGGGTGCTGGGAGTCAAACCAGAGTCCTTTGCAAGAGTAGCAAGTGTTCTTATAGGACATCACTTTCACTCTACCTTTTAGACACCAGCTCTTCAAGGTCTTAATGTCATGTGATGTTAGTTTGCAAGATAGAGGAGAACCTTCAGCTCTCACGTCACACTGTGTGAGAGAGATTCAGAACAGTGAGACCCGTGCTCCCTGGTGAACCAGAATTTTAAAACTGTCAGGAGGAAGTCGAACCCAAAGATAAATAAAAATGGCAAAGTCAAATACAAACTCTCTGGTTTAATCTGCCATGGGCTCAAGGCAGAGAAAGTGGACATTTGGATAAGAGGTTAAGACTCTCCAAATGAGTCTCCATCACTTGGTACAAGATGAAAGGGACAAAATGTGATCTTGACAATGTTAACCCTGAGGAAGAGATGACTTATTCCTAGAACTGGTTCTTCTTGTACAAAGTCTATAGCCAGACGGACTGTTACCATAGGCACGGTAGTGCTGCTTTGGGGAGGGTCCTAACTCAGTTGTAGGGTGGGCATAAGAGAGGTTCAAGAGGGAGGAAAAGGCAAAGAAGTGAAGCAAGTTACCTTTCCGTTGCTATGACACAGCACCATGATCAAGGTAACTTATAAGAAAAAGTGTTTAAGTTGGGGTTCATGGTTCCAGAGGGTTAGAGTCCATGACTATCATGGTAAGAATCATAGCAGCAGGCAGATGGGCGTGGTGCTTCAGTGGTAGCTGAGAGCCTACATCTTGATCCACAAGCAATGAGGCAGAAAGAACTAACTGGGAGTGGTCTGTGCTTTTTGGAACCTTGCAGCCCACCCCCAGCAACACACCTCTTCCAATAAGGCCATACCTTCTAATTCTTTCCAAACAGTTCCACCAACTGCTGCTGTGGACCAAACATTCAAATATATGACCCTATGGGGGCCATTCTCATTCACACCACCACATAAGGCCCCTTGGGCAAGGTGACATCTGAACTGTGTCTCACAGGGTCAGCAGACATCAAGTGGAGAAGAGCAGGAAGCAGAGCAGCCAATGGAGGAGGAGAAAAGAGGCAGAGGTGAGGAAATATGTGGCCTGCAAGATGCTGCTGAAGAACAACGGTCAGTGCACCAGGCCATTCTTCCCATGCCATGGCACTTGAACCTACCCTTATAGATGATGAAAAAGCATTGAAGTCTCTTGCTTTGGGAGCTGAGTTATATATACTTCAAACAGATTAAGAAAGGAGACAGTGGGGCTATGGAGAGAGTAAAATGAGTAAAGACTTCATCGCAGAGTGGAAGGAGATGAGTTTATGAGTTGGCTAGTTAGTATCTCTCTCTCTCTCTCTCTCTCTCTCTCTCTCTCTCTCTCTCCTCCCTCCCCCTCATCTTCTCTTTCCTTTCTTTCTATTTTTGCTTCCTTTATCAGAGGTGCCTGGGGTCCTGGGCCAACATGTTTCTTTATTGCTGGCCAACAGGACCTCATGTTTCTCTGCTTTGAAAACAACTCTTGGAAGATGGGAAGCCAGAAAAGAAAGGAACCCTGTTATTACTCAGCAGTGATGAGTAAGCAAATGGGTATGGCAGCTGGTAGAAAGAGCTTTGGCCAGGACTGCTGCATAACCCCTTGAGAATCTTTGGTGCTGTGGACAGCTGAGAGCTTTGGCAGGAGTGCATCAAAATTCCTGAAATTTGTTTTTCCTAAATGTTAGCAGGAGTGTCTCTGGCCTTTGCTTCTTTAGTGCTTACAACAGATTCCACAATGTCCTGATTCTCTGTGTTAAATCGTTTTCTGATTAAAAAGTCTCATAGGTAGCTCAGAAGTAGGGTGTATGTCTATCATCTGCAAGACCTGAATTTGATTACCAGCCCAAGAGGGAAGGAGATGGATTCAGGAGAGGGAAAGGGAGAAGGAGAAAGAGAGGGAGGGAGTAAGGGAGTAAGGGAAGGAGGGAGGGAGGGGGAAGAAGAAAGGGAAAGAGTAGGGACAGAGGGAGGGAGATACAGAGAGAGAGAGAGAGAGAGAGAGAGAGAGAGAGAGAGAGAGAGAGAGAAGAGAGAGGATCCTAAACTTATTTAAAATACACAATCCAGGGTCCATCTCATACCTATTGACTTAGTGATATGATTTTAGGCTAACATTTGTGAAGACTTGGGGTCAGTCTGTAACAAAAAACAACAACAACAATGCACACATGTGTCTAGAATGGCTTCCACTTTTTTTATTTTACTTTACATTATTTTACTGCTGGAATAAGATAATACTGAGATTTCCATTTTCAGTGACCAAGTGATTAGAGATTTTATTTTTTCAGCATTCATTATTTACTGAACACCTACTGTGAGTTCAGTCATTGGAATAAGAAGCAGAGAATATAGCTACAATGTCAATATCCTTGCCCTCAAGGGGCTTACTTTCAAGAGGGGCAGATAAAAGGGTACAACAGACCAATGATTAAGCAAGCAATGCTATGTCAGAGAGTAATGCTAGGGCACAAATGACAGACGATCAGATGAAAGAAAACATCTAAGTGGTAGTATAGCCTACACTGAGTCGAGAAAAAAGCTGACCAAGAAGATCACATTTGATCCTGAAAGACCTACAACATCTAAAGAGTGCTGGTCACATGATGTTCTACTGCTGTTATGAAGAGCGAAGGAGCTTGGTTGTCTCAGCAGAAGACAAAGACCCATGAAGGTGGAATGCAGTGGACATGAAGGGAAGTGTTAGGAGATGAGCAAGCCTCAGAGTGAGACAGAAGTACCATGTAGGGCCTGCTTGGCTCTGGTACAAAACTTGAAATAAGACATGAGTACATTTAGCCAATTGCCAATATAATTAGATACATGCTTTTTTAAAATATGTACCAGAGAAACAAGTTATATAGCAAATGGAAGAGTTGTGATGATGGGTAAGTTTTAATAACATCAATTTGATGTGTTACAAAGACATGCACTTGGCATGGAACTTCATAAAAGATTCCTCTAGGAAAGGTCTAGCATTCAGGAGTCTATACACAGGTAAGACATCAAAACACAAAAGTATATGAGCTGATGGGGCAGCTGTTGACTATGAGGGGTACACCCAATAAGGGCAGCTGGAGGAAGAGGTGCCTACCATGTAAGGAGGAAGGCAGAGAAAATTTAGGCTGAGAACTACAAAAGCCAAGAGTGTTTCATCATGGGAAAATAAAACTGTAGCTAAAATGTGATTGGTCGAGAACAAGGAAAAGATTCCAGTTTTTGCAATTCTTATTAATTGGATGAGATATCCTCAGCAGAACAATAAGGAAAGGAAAAGAAGTAACAGATGCATGGGTGGGAACAAAAGAACCCAACGGCCTCTGTTCACAGAGGACAATTATCGACAAAGGAAATCTCAAAGAATACGCAAGAGCTACTGAGCCAGTAACTGAGTTTAACAAGATTGTGAATATAAACTAAATGCATACAGATTAATCCTAAGTGTACATACTAGGAATGAACAACTGAAAACAGCCAACAAAAGTATCATTTGCCATCGCACCAAAAACTAAGTACCCAGGAGTAATTTATTATAGCTAAAAAATTATGAGAGAAAGACACTAAGGCAGACCTAAATGAACAGGGAGGTGTATCAGGTCCATGGATGAGACAACTGGGTGGGAAGATGGCTCCATGGGCAAACGCTTACTGTGCAGTGGTGAGGACCAGAGTTCGTATTCCCAGAATCCATGCAGAACTGGGAGCAGTAGCTTCCCTCTGTGTTCTAGTTTCCTTTCTGCTGCCGTGATAAGACAATCTGACCAGAACTGACTTATGGAAAGAAAAGTTGATTTCAACTTAAAGTTCCAGGCCATGATCATCCTTGAGGGAAGGTGGGGACAGGCACTCTAGGCAGGAACCTGAAGACAGGAACGATATTGGAATTGTGCCTGCTGGTTGACTCTTTGGCTTATTACTTAACTTTCTTACACAACCTAGGACTACCTGCTTAGGGATGGTGAAGGGCATCACTGAACAATCCAGATAAGTCCCTACAGAAAGGCCTATAGGCTAATCTGATCTAGGCAATTTGGTGACCAAGGCTTTCTTCCCAGATGACTGTAGACTGTGTCGAGTAGACAATTAAAGCTAACTAGGACAGTTAATAATCCCGATGCTATGCTCAAGACTCAATATTCTATGACTTATGAGATAAGACAATCATTATTGGAGATGGGAAAGACACAGATTAGAATAAGAGAACAAACGCATTATATCCCACATCTCTAAGGAAGTACCCAGACAATTCAATGGAGAAATGATTGTCTTTTGAACAGATAATCATGGAATAGAATATATAAAGAGTGAACATTGATGAACACTGCCTGGGTGGTTGGAAAATGGACTGACTGCTTAGGGACTGTGGGTTTCTTTTGGGAATGAAGAAGATTGGCACTGGCTGTACAATGTAAATCAGATAATCGTCCCTGGACTGCATAGTTCTAAATGATTACAATTATATTTTATATTATGTATATTTTACCACATTAAAAGCTGTAAAATCTATAGAAATAAACATGAACATGGGTTATAAAAAATTTACATTCTACCCATATTTAATGTCATAGAAAAATTTATATATTGAACATAATCAAAATGTAAAACTTCTGTGACTACTATCACTAAAAAAAATGAAAGCCATAAACCAGAAGAAAATCTCACAAAGTTTAATGGACTGATATCCAGAATATGTAAAGGATTTTTACAGATCAATAATAAGAAGACAGCAAGTAACTACATTTTCAAAGTAGACAAAAGGTTTTAACTGATAGTCCATCAGCATGGAGGTATAGATGCAAAGAACACAACATTTTCAGCACCACTACCCATAGAAATGCAAATGAAAGCCACAATGAAATACCTTACTCTTCGCTGTCTATTCAAACCTACCATCTGCAGGAAAACCTGTATGTGACTATTTATAGAGGCTTTGTTCAGCATAACCCTGAAACACAGATATTTCTCAGTTGAAGAACGGCTATATAAACTATGTTAGATCAATACAATAGGATCCTACTCACTATTAGAAAGGAAAAACAAACAGCACTGATAGGTGAAAAACATGGATGGCTTCCAAAGGTGTGTTGACAATGGAAAAAAAAAACAGACAAAAAGGCATGTTCTATCAACACAGCATTCGAGAAAAGGCAGATCCAGGGAAAGCAGTCTGAGGTTTGTTGGGTAGGGAAGGAAAATGAGTATCAGTGGCTACGAGGGTGTTTTACAAGAGTGATGAAAACGTTCTAATCTTTCTGTGATAGAAGTCTCATGATTCCATCTAATTCTCAAAATTTATATGCACACCTTAAAAGAATGAATGTTTATAAATTACATGCTTATTATTTTGTATGCTTTTTTTTTTTGAGATCGTGTCTTATGTAGTCCATTCTACATTCTAACTGTTTATGTAGCCAAAGGTGACCTTGAACTTTTTATTCCCCTGCCACCATACCTGGTTTACATGGTGCTGGAAACCAAACCCCTAGGCTTCGTGAATGCTTGACAAGTATTCTACCAACCGAGCTACATCCCAGCACCAAGTATATGCTTATAAACCTGACTTGAAGGTGACTAAGATCGAGGCCTTGGCAATCCTCCTGAGAGCGACGTCCCTGGGAAAGCCTAAGATCACAGCACACATTCAATGGGGCAGAAAGCAAGGTGGAGGATGGGATGAGTCGGCTGCTGATGAGCCTGTCATTAATACAGTCCAGTGTTCAAACCCAGGAACATTTGGAAGAGATAGGGCGGGGGTGGGAGTTGGTGAGGATGAGTCAGAATCTCCAAAAGCACTGGTGTTCGATGATTTTATTTATGATATTTAATTTTGAGAGCAAAAAAATAAAAAAGATCCTACGTGTCAAATAAAAACTAGAAAAAGGGAAGCATGGTGAACTTTTATTGTATGATAATGACCAAGATATTGAAAAGTGACTCATGGTAGGCCGCTGTTCCCAGGGATGTTTTGGTGTAGTAAGAATGACTGTAGGGATGCTTTTTTTTTTTTTTTTTTTTTTTTTGGTTTTTCGAGACAGGGTTTCTCTGTGTAGCTTTGCGCCTTTCCTGGAACTCACTTAGTAGTCCAGGTTGGCCTCAAACTCACAGAGATCCGGCTGGCTCTGCCTCCCGAGTGCTGGGATTAAAGGCCTGTGCTACCACCGCCCGGCAGGGATGCTTTTTAAAAAAAATAATAAAAGAGGATATGGAATAAAAAATTAGACAAAGCGCCGGGCGGTGGTGGCGCACGCCTTTAATCCCAGTGCTCGGGAGGCAGAGCCAGGCGGATCTCTGTGAGTTCGAGGCCAGCCTGGACTACCAAGTGAGTTCCAGGAAAGGCGCAAAGCTACACAGAGAAACCTTGTCTCAGAAAACCAAAAAAAAAAAAAAAAAAAAAAAAATTAGACAAAGCCTATGCTATGAATTTGCACTCATCTTGTGTTTAGTAATAGATGCAATATTGACATTATTTTAATTTTTCTATTGCACTATACTTAAGACTTAATAATATTTTTTATTCTAGGATGAGAGGAAAAAAGCTAATTTTTTAAGTTCTACTTTTTGGGTAAAGGCAAAAGGAAAGGCTTTGGTTGCTGTTTGGGAGTAACGATCTGAGTTGGTCTCCCTTTGAAAACATCTGCAGTATCTTTTGGATGAATGTATCAATCTCTCACTCTGCTTGGTGCAGAGGTGGCCACTGAGTGCCAAAATGCCAGTGCCATAAAATCAAGTCACACACATGCGTCATGGTAGACAATTTTAGTTCAGGTTCCATTCTTGCAGGCTCTGTGGTCCCTGTGTCTGCATCAGCCAGACAGATCTCCCCCTCCTTCACCTCACCAAGTTCCAGCCAGATCCCCGAAGAAGGATGAATAAGTGACTCATGGCATGTGTGAAATTCCCTTCTCTTTGGTGCCCTTCCCGGGCTGCTGTAGACAGGCAGTGACAATTATAGTAACCTTGACTCCATAAGGAATGTGACAACTTGAATCCTAGCAATGAGTCATTCCAGAGCAAGAATTTGTACCCTAGGGCCTGAGCAGATGACTAAATTGTGGAAGCACTGAGCACCCATCTAAGGAGATTTGTTCATGAGGCAGAAATGGACTTCAGAATAATAAGTAAAGTTTCTCAAGTGTTGTTTTAATTGTTTGGTTATGCGTTTGTTCTAAGGACCAAACCTGGGACTGAGCTATTCTATTCACTTTACTACTTGGTCACATTCTCTAGGCCTCTGGGGGACCTTTTTCATGACTGTTCTCCTCAAACAGCAAATGGCCTGCCCTCCATATGAGAACTACCTGGATCTTTGGAATCCTGTAACTTACCACATTCATGAAGACTCAGGGATGGTTTGGCATACACTCTGGGATCTAAAATTTCCAGAAAATTAAGACTGTCCAAACTGAGGTTTTGTGCCTGGCCTTACTGTAACTTGTTATGTCATGTTTGGTTGATATCCCTGGGAGGCCTGCTCTTTTCTGAAGGGAAACAGAGGAGGAGTGGATCTGGGGCAGAGGGGAGGTAGGGATGCTTGAGGAGTGGAGGGAGGGGAAGCTGTGGTCAGGATGTATTGTATGAGAGAGGAATAAATAAAAAAGGGGAAAAAAAGAATCTTCAAACTGATCCCCAAATAATCACAGTTTTCTGTTGGGCTGTCTGCCAACTTTGATTAAATTCAGGGACTGTGTAGGAACAACACTTTAAGTTCTAGGCTTAGACAATCCCAAGCTTCATGAATATCATGGAACAGCAATAGAAAAGAAAATGTAGAGTTCTTCATTTTTTTCATAAAGGCTCTGGGATTGAGGCCATGTATGAAATGGTTCCTGTGTGATTCAGGCCTTTAGGAACACTATGGGAGAAGGGCTGTGGCTTGTGGATAATGGTTAACCTACAAGAATTGCTAAATGTTACTCAAGGAACTGTAATACTGGGGAAATAAAAGAGAATTGGGAGTGGTTCACCCAACAATGGTGATTTAGAGCTCATGAAATTCCATCTTAACATACTGTCTTAAATTTTGTATTGGTAAATATTCTTCATGTCCATAACCACTATGACTCTGCAATTACAAGTTGGACCCAAGAAATCAACTTGAATGCAAAAGGAAATTCAAAGGAACATAAATTTATGAAATACAGACTTGAAAAAAACTAGAAAAAAGTTACATAAATGAAAATTTTCTTGTTCAGAGTCAAACCCAAATTTTTAATTCCAGTATAGAAAGACAATTTTGATAAAAGCTTTTAGTGTTTCATCTGACAATTAGGTCCATTGGATATGGACCTTAAGCTTAAGTTTCATTTTTACAGTAAATATATATGAATCGTTCTGAAGTTGAGACCTTTTAAGAAGACTCTAGATGAAGCAGAGTAAACTATCTTCTGTAGCACTTTTACCATTGTGGTTTATTTACATCAAAGATGCACACGGTTGTGACATTGTTGTGCCATAGTGACTTGATCATGGCTAGATGAAGTTTGTTGATTTTTGACAATGTGATGGTTAATCTTGTTTTGTTTTGGTTTTGGTTTTTCAAGACAGGGTTTCTCTGTGTAGTTTTGGTGCCTGTCCTGGATCTCACTCCGTAGACCAGGCTGGCTTCGAACTCATAGATATCCACCTGGCTCTGCCTCCCGAGTGCTGGGATTAAAGGCGTGCACCACCACCGCCCGGCTCATGATGGTTAATCTTGATGTCCACTCGATGGGTTTAGAATAAGCTACGTCCATGTGTGTGGTAGATTTCCTAGATTAGGTTAACCAAGATGAGGAGACCCAGTCTAATGTGGGCAGCATTGTGGGCTGGTGTCTTGGACTGACTAGTAAGGAGAAAAGGAGCTGAGCAAGAGCAGTCAGCATTCTCTGCCTCATGACTGTGGGTACAATGTACCTCAAGCTTCTGATAATATGATGGATTGATCCCCCAAACCGTGAACCCAAGTTCAATTCTTTCTTCCTTACATGGCTTTTGTCAGGCATTGTGATTTGGTCAGGCCACATGAAAAATAATGAATACAGACAGTGGCCTTCAATCCTGAAAGTGATAGTTGGAGGACCTCTTGAGTGACTGAGCCTCAAAAACAAGATGCACTGTCTCAGAAGCCCATGAGGTTAGGGCCCCTTTAGCCTAGCAGAGCATCTCCTCCTACTCAGAATTTGGTTGTGGTCTTTGCACCTCAGCATGCTCTGGTTGATTGTGGGTTCATTTTAGAGAACAAGAACTCTCTACTGATCTACTGTGAGTTCCGGCTTGAGATTTTGAAAGACTTAGCCCATTTGAAGCAGGATTTTCCTTAATGGAAAAAAAAAAATCTTTCTCTATTATTTCAGTTCAATTGACAAGGAGATAATTCATAAATTCAAAGTGACATTATGAATTGACTGCTTAAACTGGTTGAGCTGGATTATCATTTGCCTCGTTGCCTCAAACACACATATTTAAAAATCTAAAATAAAAAATGCACCAGTGAAGTGTGAGGATAATTCATTCATAGGCTGTAAAATTCTTCCTTCTAAATAAACTACCACATGTCTCTGTAATTAGTCTTTTCAATGCTGTCATTGGGTTTTGATGCTTCAACTCTCCTTGTAGAATAAGACGGTAGCCCAACATGCCATGCTTTCTTGGGGGCAGACCTGGGCCTTTACCTATAAGATGAAGAATTAGTGTGCCATTATTTTGATTCCAATGAATGTGCAAGTATACAAGGCCTTATTCTATCTGGCTGTCTTCACGGGAGACCAAGAGAAGACAGGGTTGTTGATGGCCAGACCACTTAATTTCTATTGAGACTAAAAAAGAAATAAAGAGTAGATCTAGATTGCCAGGAAACAGAAGCCAGGCATATGGTTCTTAAAATGACAAGGACAACTGCTTGGCCACCACAGTCTGCTCTAAATGGCATGAGGGCTTCCACGTGGCTTTCTGATCCACACCCACCATGGCCATTCCAACAATTGCCTCAGTCTAACATTCTCCATGACTGTGGTGATGTTAATTCATACTTGGTCTCTGGCTTCTGATGAAACAAAGCTCTTTCATGATATAAATGTGAAGCGGAGGCAGACCTGATTTGAAGATCCCTGTGAGACCTTTCTTCTTAGCCTGCTCACAGGCATGATTCACCACTTCCTCTTCAAATCTGGGGGAATGCTAAACATGACTTTCATGTGGGATGCACAGTGGGTGAGGTCTGAGTTAGGGAAAACGTACACCTTGAGCCATCTGCTTGCCACCAGTTCTCAGAGCATCTTTCAAATGCTGAGACTCCATGTTGGAACCTAAGATTCTGTTCCACTGAGTTAGCCCCCGTGTTAAGAGGCTAACAACTTTTGAGTGGAAGTTGCTGGAGGGAAAGAGAACAGTTTCTTCATCCTTGTCAAAACTCAAGCAAATACACTCACAGCTCCTTGATATGGCATGATTGTCCTTCAGATACGTGTACTCCAAATGCTATCTCCATGTGTAGACACAAAAAGAATAAAATAAAAAGACTTGACAACTTCATTTCATGGGTTGTAGTCTAAAACAAAACAAATCTGTCTTGCTTCATCTCCTTTGAGTAGCACTGGTAATGTCTGGAATGCCTGTGCCAAAGACCACTGCACTCTGTATTGTATGTTTTATCAAGTGTGGTCAGAATAAACTCAGAACATGTGATAGTTAAATTTAGAGGTGGACTTGACTAAGTGATGTCCATATGGCTGGTAAAACCTTTAGAGGATGCCTGTGAGGGTGTTTCCAGAAGAAATTTGATTTAGTGGACTGAGTGAAGAAGATCTGCCCTCACCAATGTGAGTGGGAACCGCCCCATCTGTTCAGAGACTGAATATAGCAAAGGAGAAGTGTGGATTCACGCTCTCTGTTTCCCCGGGAGCATCTGCCTTCTGCCCTAGGACATCACTTCTAGTCCTTAGGCCTTCAGACTTAGACTCACACTTATATCACTGGCTTTTTTGGGCATCCAGCTTGCATACAGCAGATCATGGAATTTCCTAGCTTCCATAAGGCATCTTTTGTAATAAGTGTGTGTGTGTGTGTGTGTGTGTGTGTGTGTGCCCATGTGTGTTCTGTTTCTATAGAAAACTTTCACTAATACATATGCATGTGTCAAAAAAAGCTGTTCAGAGACACAATAAACAGCTTATCTTTCATGCATTTTGCCTTTAGTATTGTTGCTACTCAACTCCATTTCCTCAGAAATTAAGAATCCCACTTTAAAATGGCACCAAGACAATGTTTTCCTATTTATTTACAATTTTATTTAAAAACAGATATAAAGAGATTCTCCTTTTCATAGCTCCAATCAAGAAATATGCTGTGATTACAAATGAGAAGTAGATTTATCTGTGATCACTTTCAGGAGATAGCTTTCCCATTTGTGTGGAGGGTGGGGAGACAGAGAAGAGGGGGAAGGAAAGAATACAGAGATTTTGCCAAACTTTAAAATTAAGGCATTTTTATACACACGGATAATGTGAAGATACCATAAAGACGGACAATGATGTCCTTGTACATTTACAAACACATTTAAATCATATCATAATAAAGACTGTAGTCTGTTTACTTTCTTCAGGAAAAAAACAACAAAACAGGGATTGTCCATCTTTTCAAGAACCAACTGCTTGGACTGTTGTTCATCTCATGTGTTTCCATGCCTCCAGCATTATATGAACTTTTAGTATCTTCAGGTTGATAACTGCCCACTACTCTCGGAAGGTTCATGAAGAATTGTTTTGAGTCTGTTTACTTCAGACTTGAAATTTTACTTTCAGCTACACAACCCAGTGCGAATATTTTCTTCTTCTTCTTTTTTTTTTTTGGTCTAAAGACAGAAATGGACATGCAAATGTGTCTATTTGGGGTCACTTTCATGGTGTACTGGTGTTTGTAAAGTGCAGCTCAGCACAGAACAGAGCAAACACAAGCACTTTACACAGAGAGTGCCAGGCTCCATTAACCACTTGAAATCCCTGGAGGGAAATGTCATTTCATTAGGAGGCCTCTTGGCTGCTAATCAAGGGCTTTCCATTTCCTTAAGCATATTGATTTGGGAACAACTTTCCTTCTCTGAAAAACAAACAGTTCAAGAGGCACTTTCTGAAGGCACACCTAGAGAACCTGTTTTTCTTTGGTAAATAGAAACATGGTAAAATTACCCAGGATTCAAGCAGAATGAAAGCCTGGCATCTTTTCTCTGATGAGATGTTACTGACCGTACCGAATCCTTCACATGCCTTAATGACCATCAAGCCCTCCATCACCTCTGAGCAGTCCATTTGTGAGACTTGCAGTAGTGACTTTATGCAGAATAATACCAGGTCAGCATTAAAATACCATTTTGACTTAGTCCCCTGTAGTAAGTTATAGTAGATATCAATAGACAGCCAGGCACTGCTTTGGGTCACTTGGTTCAAAGAATGAATCACACCACGTTTTAATGTGTTTTTGTAATTCCAGGCACTTAGTAAATTCCAATACTTAGTAAATGTAGGTGAAATATGAACTCAGTGTGCAACATTGCAATGTCTATTCACACTTAGCTCTCTTTTAAAGAGTACAAAGTTAAATAAACACTAGGATACAAACCAGGTCATGCCTCGCATTCCCTTCTATTACTCTTTTAATCTAATGTCCATTTAAAATCATCCTTTAAAAAATTATTTTCAAACAATCAAAATTAAAAATGTATTTAAAATATTTATTCTTTATGTGTACATGTATGTGTATGTGAATGCATGTACACAGGTGTGTGCAGGCACAAGAAGAGGGTGCTTGATGCTGCAGAGCTGAAGTTATAAGCAGTTGTGAGTTTCTAGACGTGGGTACTGGAAACATGCAAGAGCATCAATGCTCTTAACCTCTGAGCCATGTCTCTACCACTTAAATTGTAGTTCTCTACTAGGATGCTCTTCATGCACAATGAAGTGTCATGTGCTACCAAGATTATAAGGTTCATGATCAGGCTCCAATCTCACTCTGCTCTCTCCCACATGGCCACCTGACCCGGCCATGTTACTTTGTCTGTTGAGTTTTATCCTTCTCCACAGATTCCTAACAATAGCATCTGAAAATTATCTACAGGTCCACTTACTGAGCCTGCGGGATGTCACTTCCTTCTAGGTAAAGCCTAGTCACACTATCCGAAATTGTGACAACATAGATCATAAGGTTATGCGTTAACATCCTGATACTGTCGGTTGGCTTGTGGTATCTGTATAATAGAAGTGACTTGTTCCTTCCTTCAGACTCTACATTGTCACCTCCTCTCATATACATAGACAAAATTTTTGTAATCTTGGTAAAACACTGAATGTTTTCTACTGTTGGGGATCCTTTAACCACTGTTGTCCCCACCCCACTGTAGATGGAGTTATCTCCAGTGTCCACCGGGCTCCTACAGCCGCTCAGACCCAAGCAAACACACAGAGACTTATACTACTTATAAACTGTATGGCCGTGGCAGGCTTCTTGCTATCTAGTCATTTGTATTCATCTGTAAGTTGCCACATGGCTTGTGGCTTACCCGTGTCTTTACATCTTACTTCTCACGGCAGTGGCAGCTAGCAGCATCTCCTGACTCAGCCTTCCACTTCCAGAATTCTCCTCTCTGCTTATCCTGCCTATACTATACTTCTTGCCTGGCTACTGGCCAATCAGTGTTTTATTTACCAATCAATCAGAGCAACACACTCACAGAATACAGAAAGACATCCCAGTACTTTGCCCACAACCCAGTGCTGAAAGTTGAAATACTCTTGTTGATATATTCTTTCCCATTTCCCACTGTTAGCTTTTTTTCCCCCCCATATTCCCCTTTATGTGTTGGGGATAAAGATGCTGTGGTAAAATAAAGTATTTAGTGCTTGTTATACATCATGAATTTCCATTGATAAAATTCCTTTCCTCTGGATCCATATATTGCCTTTTAACTGGAGTTAGCATGCACACTGGTGGGTCACAGGCAAGTCTGCAGCTCATAGTGCAGCGTTTAGGAAGACTCAAGGAAAGGGCTGAAGAGAAGCCCATGTCACTGTGATGAATGAGATGGAAATACACTGTGAACAGAAAGGTGAATAAACCCCTACCTAAAGAGTTAATTATTGCTGAACAATGGTATCACACACCTTTAATCCTGAGTTGGGAGGCAGAGTCAGGCAGATCTCTCTGAGTTTGAGGCCAGCCTGGGCTACAGAGTGAGTTCCAGGACAGCCAAGGCTACACAGAGAAACCCTGTCTTGAAAAATAAAAAAAAAGAGTTAATTAGCTTCATATGATAATTAGAGAAATATTCAAAGGTATGACAAGAGAAAGCAATAGTTTTCCTTTTCTTTTCTTGTGACATATTCATCTATTTCTTTTTTTTTGGGGGGGGGG
>CABHPH010078366.1:38162-55709 GCA_902168325.1 Peromyscus nudipes
GGGGGGGGGTTCGAGACAGGGTTTCTCTGTGTAGCTATGCGCCTTTCCTGGAACTCACTTGGTAGCCCAGGCTGGCCTCGAACTCACAGAGATCCGCCTAGCTCTGCCTCCCCAGTGCTGGGATTAAAGGCGTGCACCACCACTGCCCAGCTCATCTATTTCTTACAATAAAAGCAAAACAAGGCTGAGGGCTTCAAGAGGAGTCTACATATTTATAACCCTGTCTAGGGATACTTGGAAGTAATTATTAGTTCTGGAAAAATTAATTATTTTCTATCATCAAGGTGAGTCTATTTATACATTCTAGTGACTTCATCCAGAGTTTCGGTGAACCTAAAAGACTAATGGGAATAAACATAAGAAAATAGGAGAATGAACAGTGATCAAAACAATAAATCAGCTTATTTTTTACCGTCTGCAGGGAGGTTTCTTCTAAGACTTTAGAAAGTACAGTACTGGCTGTGATGGGATTTCTTCACTCAGAAACACTGATGGAAGAGGATGCAGTCGTGAGTGACTACAGTTTCTTGCTATTCCTATGACTGGAAAGTCAACACCTTCAGTGGCCATTTGTCCCCAGAGATTAAATTCAGATGTTTGTACACCACTCCTCATTCCCCCAAGGTTTTTTTTCTGTGTCCCACCCCTCTTTAGTCTCTCCCTCCATCTCCTGCACATTCTATACATCCTAAACAGGCCAGTCTCTCAAAACTCTAGAGTCTTTGACTACTCCTGCCTTAAATGATTGTCCTTCCTTGTCAGGAAACCCTGGTTTTTCCTTTGTGGGCTGACAGTATGGGCACCTGCTTCTAAAAGCATCTCCAGATTGGCTGGTTGTAGGGCCCTGACTGTTTAGATCTTATCTGCTGTGCCTTATCTGTCAATCTTCTCTGATAGATAGAATAGGCTTCCCAAGGTTACCATGCATTTTAAGTCCATTTTATGTTGCTAATACCTGGGACATAGTGGTTAACCCATAAAGGATGGGGAGCAAATGGGACCTAGAAGCAAGAAGAAATGTGGCTACTCAACAAAACCCAAGGTGCTGGTGGCTGTGATTTCCAAGAACAGGTGCTCAAAGATAATGAGCCACTAAAGAAGCAAATACTGTTAGTCATGCAGAAAGATGAGAAGTAGGGAAAAATGACATCGAGTCAGTAAAATTTTAACCATATGCTAAGGAGCCTTTCATAATTCATTAATCTTTTCTCCCCCTTTGGAGGTTGCTTGAAGGTACTCCATAAATAAAAGGTCAATGGTGATTTTATAAGCACTTGCAGAGATTCTGGGAAACTTTCCACCAAGTGTGAAACAGGATCACACAGAAAAACAATGAGCCGATGAAGAACAAGAAGAGGAAGAAAATTGGCTCGTGAATAAGGAAGCAGCTGCAGAATCTGTGAAATCCAGACTATACCAGCCATCAGATGAAAGAGTTGGAGAGTGTTTTTCCCCTGGAGATTTCCAGAGAAGGCTAAGATAGTAAACAGACTAGTTAGTGATAACTGCAGCGAACAGGGGAAGTCGGAGAGACTGTAGAGTGTGCCGGAAGGTACCAGAGGCTGAGGGATGACTGAACAGTTTACCTGACTAGATGAGGCCTTCTAGATAGATAGCATTTAACTCCAAGATCTCACTTAGTGGAGGAGCCGTGAGAACAAATGGAAGAAGAATCTTTGGGGCAGGTGGGATGTGTCAGAGTCCCCGAGATCAGAGGGAGTTCAGAGTGTCTAAGAGACCCAAAAAGAGGCCAGTGTGGGCGGGACATAGAACAGAAGTCATTCTCATAATGAGCATGGAGAAGCAGAGCAAAGGCAGCCAGGCAGTGCTTTAGAGGTCAAACACTGGAATCTGGATTTCCTTCTTGGAGTGAAAACAGATTTATACTTGATATTTAACGCTTTGCCCGCTGTGTGGCAGAGACTTGATAATAGGGCAGTCAGTGATCTGAAGCTGGGCAGCGAGGACAGTAGCTTGAAAGAGGGATGGTGGTAGCATGAGTCAGATCCTGGCCGTGGAGATGGGAAAATTGAAATTATAGTGATTATTTGGCTAGAGAGCATGGAAAAGAACGTAATTTCCATAAATGTAAAAATTGAGTAGAAAGTTGTGTGTGCACGAGGAACAGTGCTAGATAAATTTTCATGGAGGTGAGTGGGAATTGGGTGGCGGTGCCTACAAATGAGTTCCGAAGAGGCCAGACTGCACAAAGTCAGGTTGTACAGAGCCTTCACCATCAGCCATGCACAGTGGTCATTGAGGTGATGTGCATAAAAGTGACATCTTGAATGTAACTTTGCACATCTCTTACTAAAATGCAAAGAATTCACTGAAAGGCCATGGGTGGGACCTCAGTTCACCACTATGATAGCCAAGCTTCCCAAAGGGGTCTCCTTTTTGAGCATGAAGGGCAACCAGATCTCTCCCGTGACGGCAGTAGCAGCTCACTTGTGAACAGCCCTCTCGCCCTTGTTAAGCCCTTAGCTATGGAAGGCAACATGTGAATACGGTTTATTTAAAAACCTTTGGGAATGTTTCCCTAGCATTTCATCCATGATGTACAAGAAACGCTTATTCCTCAAATGGCTTTGCCTTGTTATGGATCTTTTTCACCCTGGGAAGGTCTGGGAAAGCTGTTTCTTCTTCCTCCCGCCCTTCACCCACAGGTCCTGCTCTTGTTTCCCCTGCCAATGCACGGTGGTTAAAAAAAAAATGCAAAGTTAAATGCATGATGTCATGTTTATGCATCTAGCCTCGTGTCCATCAGGCAAGCAGCGGGCTGAGACAGAGTGGTAAAAAGCTCTCCCGTGGATTAATGTGTGTTATTCTGATGTAGTCCATGAATAGGATAAATGACTAATTCTTCCACATGACATTAGTGTTTCCACATTAGAAGCATTACACATTTAAAAAAAAAAAAGAGCAGCAAGCTAAACTGGGAATGATGAGATATTCCTCTCTCAACACTGTGCATAATCTGAATAACAATAAACCTTGATGGAGAGCATCTATACTTGCCAGCAATCGGTCCACGTGCCAGCAATCCGCCCAAGACAGAGGTTGGAAAACAGAGATAAAAATAATGTATGATCCTATGAGGTTATGTGAATTAAGTTGGGGAGAGTGATAAGATCACAGACAATTACAATAAGATGCAAAGTTTTACTATTCACATTCATGATGGGGTCATTATCTGTAGCCCACCACACCAGCAGCTAGCAATTCATATGGAGAAGTCCACATGCAACTATGCTACTTTTTTTCCATTTGAATAGAGGTGTTTTTTAAAACGGGTTAGTTTCATAAATACTAATATGATCAAATAAGATAATAATTCCATTTTCAGGCTTCTTATCAGACTACGGTCCAAAACTCAGTTATCAGTCTTGTTTAGAGATAGAGTTGAATCCCCAACTAATTTAAATACCATGCTTTGTAGATTTTAGTCAGAATTTAACCCAGAAAATGCAACTGGGGTGTACACTTAAGAGATAGACATGTGTTGCCTCTGAGAGAAAAAGATGCGTTGTTAATTTTCACATTTATTAGTCTATCAAATGTTATTGTGAGTTAAAGGTCAATACGATTTCAGTAAAGGCTTTTGAATCTACCTTTCTCAGTGTGATTGTTCCATTGAGCTCGGCTGCATTCAACAAAATGTACTTCAGCCAGCTGTGGCATGAGCTTAAAGAGGCGATAAAGGTTTCTACAGGAACACAGATTGTCCCTGACAAAGCCCTGAGCCACAAGCTGTACATGTTTTTCCATCCTCTTCATTTTTGCTCAGCAAGATAAGGTGAGGTATGCAGTGGGCGACTCTTGTGTTATAGTTAATTTTAACCCCCATATCAATAAGCAGAGGCCTTTTCAAGTTATAAAAAGTGTGCCATTCCTCTTATCAACTGGAGAGAATGAGGTCATTGTTCTCATAAGCCAACCGTAAAAAAATGGCATGTACCAGACGGATGAAAGAACACCTCGGGCTGGGAAAAAAAAAATCTCATGCACCCAATGAGATACTTTTTAACGTGAGCAAGATCACATCAAATACTGAATTTTTCTCTACAACTCAGCATTTAATTAGAAGAAAGAGATTTCAAGCAGTATCTCAGAAACTCAGTTTGTTACTTGCTTGGCAGTACGTTCCTTGATTTGTGACTTCTATGCAGCATAAAAATTAGGACAGACATCTGTCTAATTTTGATGATTACCACATTTAAAGATTTAAAATTATCAACCTCCCCCTGGATTGGCTGTATCAGTGAAGTTTGAAGGGTCTGGGAATCAGGCATGCATGGACATATCAATTAAGGATTTTCTGAAAGAAAATTACTTGGTATGAGTAAACAAGTTATCCCATAGGAAGAGGGTGGTAGATAATGAGAATGGAGGGAAAAGCTTCCTAGGAGCTGATACTCCTTGGTGGTAGGTAAGTTGTTCACCTCGCTCTGTCCAGCCTGTCTAGCATTCTTTCTGTCTCCTCAAATGGAAGCTTGAGTTAGATATTACCTGAGGAATCTTTGGGTTCTACATTTTTCGTCTTTGATGTGCTTGCCAAGAGGGAATAATTTAGAATTCCTTTTATTTTTCAAAGAGAATATTTCACATAAGTTTAATTATCAACCTCAAACTCACGTGACTGAAACTCAAGAGAGGTAGTGACAATGATAACTCACAGGCTGTTCTTCTGCAGGGGGACAAGAAAAGGTGGAAATCCCATGGGAGTTCTGGATTCATGCTGCTTCTGGCCACCCTTTCACACTGTTCCAGTACCTCTACCCTCAGCAAACCCCTCAAATGAATTCTACCATATTGAAATTTATCTTTTTGTGTTGAAGTGCTGTATACGAACCCTAGATCAACAATCACCAGATTTACTATTTTTGTTTTTTTCTCTCTCCAAATCCAGTAAAGACAATGACAGAAATCAACAAAAATAAACAAAGCCCTTAGAGGGGTTGATACCTAATGCTGTCTACACTACAGTTTGTACAGAACGCATCTGAAGTGCATGCTCACAACATGACTTAACTTACCTCATAAATCTTCTTACAGCTTAGCTTTAAAGACTTTTCTTTTATATCAAGCATTTCATGTTTCTCTCTTTCCAGTGTGACCTTTGGTTCTAGTTTCTAAGAACCCCAGTTAAATGTGGCACCAAATGCTTTTAAATTTTGCTCCAATATTTTTGGCAAATACTGTATTATGAAAATGACAGTTAATTCTTTTTCTTTGTTTTCATTTTTGGTGGCTGTGGTGGCAGTAGTGAGGTAGGAGTTAACCTCAGCCCTTGTACATTACTGAGCAATATCCTCCAGCCTTTCTAGCTCTTTCTTAACTGACATAACTTCTCATTTCTTTTATGCTGTGATTCTTATTTCAGTGACGACACAGGTTTGTCCCTAAGGCACAAACTGTCCAGAGCCTGGTTTCAAGTGACAGGACCTAACCGGGCTCTTAGCCACGTACATGCTTGAACTTTAACCCAGGAAATGCTTGTCATGGTTTGTACAAATGGCCACAGAAAATTCCAGAAGGCCTAGAAAGCTTCAACTATGCAGTCATATTTGAGAGAGGTTTTGGTGGTTCTCTCTACACACTCCCATGCCCCCATTTGTATTTATTGAACTGGTTTCTGAAGTTAAGAGATGTATAGTGCCATCCAGTTAGTGCTGTGAGATATTGGTAACCATTACCATGGAGTGGCTGGCGGAAAGCTGATGCTGGCTGAATAACAGTCTGGACACTAAACAGGCGAGTGTCCCCCAGTTTGCAGCAAATAAACCACATTCATGTTTGCTGGGAAGCCAACAAGGAGAGCTTTCCCAAAATTGGATTTCATTTCACTTCTAACTCAATTACTTGAAGATTACTAATTGCTCGAAACAGACTTCATTAAAATAAATGACTTTCCCTCAGCAATGGGTTTTGCTTAAATAGAACTGCCCATTGATGAAAAACAATTAGACATTTATACACAGAGGCCACACTTACACAGCTTGACTTTATAAGAACTGAGATCCAACTCAAGGTCATGGTTTCCCTTCCTTTTCTTTCCTGTCCCATCAAGCATACTAGAGGCAGCCACAGATTCAATTAGCTTCTGTGGTTGCTCTGTTTCAATTCACTTTAGTGCATTTCATTTAATCAATTGAAAACATTATTTGTCCTAGGAAGAGTCAATTTTGTTCTCACTTTCCCCCTTTTCTTTCATCTTGAAACTCCCAGCTCTCAACTGTGTAATTCATTATATTTGCTGACAAATGTATTTGTTTCCCATCTTGCTAGCCGGCTCGAAACCTCCACAGGAGATGCGGATTCTTGCTACTGAAGAATTTATTAGTATGAGTACTACATTTGGATTTGCTAAATTTGGTGAATATTCATTTGTTAATCTGCATGGCTACTGTCAGGAATGGCTTCCTGAAAGGGGCGCCATTGTGGAAACAATGTAAGTGGGACTCTGGGTCTTGAGATAACAACGTTGGCAGCGTTCTAATGAGTGACCTCATTCAGGTGCTCGGTGCACACTAGAACACGACAGGTCTGTTTTCCAGGTAAAAACAGACTTTCCTCTAAATCATCTTTGACTAATCTAAACTAAGTTATGTGAAGATGACCCAATTCATCTGATAAGAAACCCAGTTAGAGCTAAAAATGCAGCAGGCGCCCAGGGGTCATTATATCATCACTGTATGATTTATGCGCAATCTTTCATTTCCTCTATAAACAACCCAGTAGGTGAGATTTCTGTCCAAGATGCCAGGTGGACAAAAAAAATATTCACATCTCTCTTTTGTTTGTCAACTTAAATTTGACTTACACCCTTGGGCTGGCAGAAAATGTAGCCTTAGTTACTGTTCTGCCTCATTGAGTATATTCTTGTTGTGCAAGGGCATTTCTAGGCCCAGAAGTTCTGAAGGAAGTTTGGTCACTAGTATAACTAAAATCCCCACTAACCATTTCAGTGTTGGCTTCAGGTGTATGGACTCCTGTTGCTCTACTTGGGTCTGGAAGTCTTCAATGAGGCTGGGGTATCTATATATTGGGGGAACACCCTCCATAGGGAATAGTGAATACAGCCAACTCCCAAAGGACATGCCAACTCTACAAACTACTCAATGGATACACATCTACCACCTCCTTTGTGTCTCATTTGTTAGAAGACCACTCTCCTAACACCTCCAAAGGCCAAATCCTTCCTTCCTGTCTTTCAGAACACTACATAATCTTAATTCACTTCAGCCTCTTGTTAAAGTTCTGGAACAGATCTGGAATGGTTCCAAGGTCCATGTGTTGAAATCTTGTTCCATAGAGTAGATTATTGGGATATGGTTGAACCTTTATGAGGTGGAGCCCAGTAGGAGGAAGAATTCACTAGGGTTGTGCCCTGAAAGGGATATTGGGACCCTGGTTCTTCCTCTTTCTCTCTTTGCTTCTCTGCTCCTGAGAGGTGAGAAGCTTATTCAATCACATACTCCTACCACAGTGTACTTCCTCACTACAGGCCCCAAACAATGGAGTCAATCAACCATGCCCTGAAAGCCCTAAACCTTCAAGTGAAATTAAACTTTTCTTCTTATAGCTTGATTAGCTAAGTATTTTTAGTAAGAACAGAAAACTGACTTAACACATATTCCTATACAAGACAGAAAGCATCCACTTCTAACAGGAAATAAAAAGTTAGAATAGTAAAGTAAATATTAAAAGCTTCTATTTCTACAAGGCAATATTTACCCACTAATATTTCAGGTAAAGAGGATTGGTGTTGGATTGATGAACAAAGATGAAAAAAAAGAGAGAATACAGACAAATTAACATTTAAATAAAGTACTTCATCACTATTAAATGTATTTGGTTTTAGTTTAAAACATTTGTGTGTATGTGTGTGTGGATTTGTGTGTGTGTGTGTGTGTGTGTGTGTGTGTGTTGGGGGAAGGGAGTATGTGTGATGTATGTGCCACAGAGCATGTGTTCAGATCAGAGGACAGTTTGCAGGAGTCAACTCTCTCCTACCATGTGGGTTCTGAGGATCAAACCTTGGTCTTCAGGCTCAGCAGGAGGAGCCTCTATCTGTTGAGTTATTCCACCAGAAATAGCATGATTGTTGGCCGAGTGCCATCTTCTTTGAACCATCACCTATTGTAATTTTTTTTTATGTTGAACCCTCCCTGTAAAAACATGTTACTGAAATAGAGAAAAGCAGAAGATATCTGGCAAAACTCACCGGCTAGAAATTTGTACCCAAACTAGGAGTATGTTGTCCTGGGTGGAGAATACATTTCTGCATCTACATAGGAACCCCCTGTCATGGGCAATGCTTGGACAATTTGTCAGAAATAAATATGATGTTCAATCAAGATAGAGTGTTCTGTTTTTGGTTGAATGTGATTAAAAACAAAACATGGCTGATGCTTCAGCCCAGCTAACCAGAACAACAGAATCTTAAATTCAAAATAGAAAGTGACCCTGACAGAGTAAATTTCCCTCTGAAACTTCACATGTCAGGCCTCCATCTTCTACACTGCTCTCAACATTCTTATCTTCCAAGCTCTTCAAGAACATCCCACTGAGCTCTAAATACTCAAAGGCTTTTCTAGCCTAAAGTTCTAAAGCCTTTCCACAATTCTACTCAAAACATGGTCAGGTCTGGCACAGCAGTGCCCACTATGCTGGTACCAACTTGTCTTAGTTAGGGTTTCTATCGCTGTGACGAAACACCACAACCGAAAAGCAAGTTGGGGAGGGAAGGGTTTATTTGGCTTACACTTCCACATTGTAGTCCATCATTGAAGGAAGCCAGAGTAAGAACTCAAACAGGGCAGGAACCTGAAGGCAGAAGCTGATGCAGAGACCTGGAGAGGTGCTGCTTACTGGCTTGTTCCTAATGGCTTGCTCATCTTACTCTGTTATGGAACTCAGGACTACGACCCCAGGGGTGGCACCAGCCACAGTGTGTTGGGCCCTCTTCCATCAATTACTAATTAAGAAAATGTCCATAAGGCTTGCCTACAACCTTATCTTATAGAGGCATTTTCTCAATTGAGGTTTCCTCCTTTAAGATGACTCTAGCTTGTGTCAAGTTGACCTAAAATTAGTCAGTACAATACTCAGTTGGTAGAAGAAATCTGAACTGCAGCTTACATAAACCAAGGTCTGGTGCCTTTATTGTTTTGTTTTTCTATTGAAAATATCTTGTAGGCAGATTAGAACTTCACCAAAAGGGCCTACCACATCACCCCCAACGTAGACTCCTGTCCTGATGTTCTGCCATCTTGGGTACCTGCTCTCATATTTGGCTCACACAGATTGGGCTACATTCTCAGCTATCACCTCCATGTTCCAGGCAAGAAGACAGAAGAAATATAAAGAGTAAAGATGAAGCTTAGGCCAACAGTGTTGAAGGATGCTAATGTTGCCTTGATCCGAACCAGCTGCAGCAGATGCTAGAGTGTTTGCTTGAACATGATGTCGTGCCCAGTGAAAATGAGGCTCTTTCAGTAGAAGAAATGGCTGGGTATTGGGCGGGTGTTTGGGGAGTGCTGGCCACAGTCACCAGGTAGGAATGAAGTCTCAAGGACAAGTCACCCAACCACAGTAAAGAGGACTGGTGTTGGGTTGCAGGGCAGGGATGGAAAAAAGGAGACAATACAGACAAATTAACATTTAAATAAATCACTTCACTATTAAATGTATTTCGTTTTAGTTAAAGACATTTTGAAATATTTCTCAGCTGCAAAATGAAGGTTTTTTTTCTAGTTCCATGAGAATGAACTTATTAGAGAAAACATTTCAAAAGTACAACTTTATTAACATTTTAAAAATAAAAGATAACTATAAATCACATTCATCCTTTTTGGTTTATAAGACTGTGAAAAACTAAAAGCTGGAAAAAAACTTTCTAAAATGTTTCCTGAGAGAATAAGAGATTTAACCAAATGTATCATAACTAATATGCGATGACTATGATTTACCACTCTAATAATTGACACCTTTAGCAATTATTACATTTTCAAACTTTTTGCCCATTGTTTAGTCTGAATTTCTGCTTTTAGCTGTCTTTTGTTTGTTTGCTTGTTTGTTTTTGAGACCCAGTCTCATTTAGCCTAAGCTAGCCTTGAACTCCCTCTGTAGCTGACACTGGCTTTGAACTCCTGATTCTTACCCAGTGCTGGAATTACAAGTTCTAACCACCATGTCTGGCTTTTAACTGTCTTTTAAGTAAAGAAAGTATATAATTGTGATTATATTGACCCCATGGTTATTATATAGTTCCTGTGTACTTCAAATGGACATCAATGAGAAGCTTGTACAGGAGAATTGCCAGGTACACAAAATCTTCAGGAGATAAAAGATACCCATAGTATCACAGGACACCTCCTGCCCCACGGGAGTCTCACAAAAAAAACCTTCTACCTCTGCACCCTGCCTCTTTTCTGTTCAGGACCCAGTGTGGGCTTCTCTTTATTCCAACAAAAAACACTCCTATAAAATAATTGGAAGCTGCAAGCTCTTTTCAGTATTATGTGTCAAACTGTTTGTCTCTGATCTCATTTGAACTCTGATCACATGGTTGTGTCTCCAATGAGACTAAACTGTCGGACACATCAGAGGGCTCTGTCTAGCGGGTTTCTGAGGACAGTGTGGACTGAGGCTGCATGATCACCCAGGGAGAAAGTACAGCACATGCGTCCTTTACCCTTGGGTGCCTTCTACGTGGAATTATCCACCTCTCTGATGAGTAAGATCCAGAGTGGCCGCATGAGTGAGGGCACCAGGTCTGTCCAGCAGCTTTAAGAATCCAGTTTTGATCGAGCATTTATTTGTCTTCTTTATGTAACCAGTGTCAATCAAGGATTTTCTCTAGTGACTATTAAGAGGAGAAGTCTCACCAGGTGGTAGTGGTGCATGCCTTTAATCCCAGTACTCAGGAGGCAGAGGCAGGCAGATCTCTGTAAGTTCGAGAACAGCCTGGTCTACAGAGCATCCAGGACAGGCTCCAAAGCTACACAGAGAAAACCTGTCTCCAAAACAAAACAAAACAAAACAAAACAAAACCACAAACAGACAAAAATAAAAAAGAAAAGAAAAGTCCCAGGAACTAGTAAATAGTACGGAGAGAAGCCCCACCCATTCCTGAAACTTTCTGAGCACCGGTCAAGCCTCCGTGGCTGTGGAAGCCATGGAGGAAACGAAGCGAAGGGACGTTGATCATTCTCTAAGTTTTCCCATTTGTACACTGGGAATAGGCAGGCCTTGGCTGCATTTTAGGGACTCGGTGAAAATAATTTTCCAAAGTGAAAATTAATGCAATTATCAAAAAAGCAATTAGTGGACAATCTCGAATCCATAAAATCATGAATAGTTCTTGTTTTTTTTCTCCATGCTACTCTGGGCTGAATGTGCCACCCTGTCCCCCAAATTCAAGTCTCAACAGGGAGCCAATGTGATTGTGTTAAGAGCCCCTACCAAGGGATTGAGACACTAGGGTGGAGCCTCATGTACGGAACGAGGGCCCTTACAAAAGACTGCAGTCAGGATGCTCATTTTGATACATAGCTGCCCAGTACCGAGTAGGCTTTCTGGGTCTAATTTTTTATTTCTCTGTGCACACCGTCTTAGTCAGTGTTATCTGTCTATGCTGGTGTGTAGGCGGATATAACCTTATTTTCAGGGCTGCCATTAATCTCTAATGTTGCCGTGATCATCGAAGACAGCTGTGTAAAATTTCCTTTGAAAAGTGCTGAAGTTGGGGTAAGTTTAGGTTTGGGTACTGGATGTATTCTTAAAAAAAAAAAAAGACAACAGATTTCAAAATAGCACTTCCTGTTGGCTTTGGCTTAACTTCATTTTCGCAGTCTGAAGGGACCCTTCAGCAGAGTGTCTGGTTTCACTTTTCTCTGGGGGATACATGGAAAAGAGGAGGTAGGCAAGCTGTTGGCTCTTTCCGCAGGCAACTGTTACCAAAGATGTGTAAGGTATAGCAAGTGCAGGTGCTCAGGTGACTCAGGCATCTGGGACGCGGCTTACGGCACTGGATAACCTGGGCGCTGCTTGCTAATTGAGGGTCTATACCTTCTGGCTCCATTTCCTTTTATTCATTCGAAGAGGGTAATAGTATCTTCTTCATATAATTTTGTTTGAGAATTTGATAATGTGTTCATACAAACATCTTTGTGCATAGCAAGCACCAAACATCAATACATGGCCAAGGATGTGACAATGAAGAATGATTACAGTGATCGGTGAAAGCATCCCCTAACGTTCCTTGATGCGACATAACAGAAAAAGCAAAACAAAACTTTAAGAAATTCATCTTGGGTCAGCAACACGGCTTGGCAAGTAAAGGAATTTTTAGCCCAGGATATGACCTGGATTTGAGCCCTGGGACCCACAACATGGAAGGAAAGAACTGACTTCTGAAAGTTTTGACCTTCCGTGACCTCCACAGGCATGCTGTGGCGTGGCAATTGTACACACACACACACACACACACACACACACACACGTACACTAAATCAATGACGTAAAAGAAATTAGTCTTCTTTTACTATACTTGGTCAATGCAATCAGGACCCCTCGAGATTTTTTAAGTGGTCAGCTGAGGAAGAGAAAAATCGAAAGCAAAATGGAGGAAAGCGGAGCGCAGACACCCCTTGCTTCATCCTTCCGCAAGCGCTTCCATATTGGCCTATAATGTGGGAGCCTCAGACCTCTCTCATGGTGGGAAGTGCTGGGAAAGGAGAGAGCTCTCTCTATTTCATAATTCCTCTTGTTCAATATGGTGGCTGATAGGGCTAATTACACCATCAACACCTATGGTTATCTGTAGCGGTGGGCGCCATTGTAATAAGAGTTGGTGGTAGGCTTAATGGCCAATCAATGGGAGCAAAGTGGACATTTCTGCTTCCATTCACTAATGAATGTCCAAGTCCTTAGCATACAGGCTGGCAAAGAGAGGACACATAAGTACTAGCACAAAATGAATTATATATGTGTGTGTAACTATATAATTCACATATGTATGTATGTATAATCCATTTATGTATGCATGTATATATAACCCTCTATGTATGTATGTATATGTAATCCATCTATGTATTTATGTATAATCCATCAATGTATGTGTTTATATAATCCATCTATGTATGCACATATATATAAAATCTATGTATGTATAATCAATCTATGTATGTATATATAATCCATATATATGAATGTATATATGTATAGCTTATCTATCATCTATCTTATATATTTATTTTCCAATTAGCTCTTCTATCTATCATCTTATCTCTCATCTCTCATCTACCTATCTATCTATCATGTATCTATCTATCTATCTATCTATCTATCTATCTATCTATCTATCTACCTGTCTGTCTTATATATTCATTTCCCAATAAGCTTACCCAGAGAAAGACTCACAGAGTACCAGGCCAGATTTTCTTCGCTCATTAGAAAATCTGTCATTTTCTATGCCATGATGACCTTATTTATAACTGGTCTTAAATCTTCTGTGATAGATTGACTGAATCTCAGAAGACTATATGGGTCATTCACCTTATGTGAACCAGTGGTAATGGGGAATATAGAAATCTATTCTGAATGATATCTGTTTCTAGTTTCTCTTTCCCTGAGTGGTAGCTGCCAATTCTGCTTCACCCTTGAATTTCCAGTTGACACCAACATAAATGCATCAGCATATGAAATTTCTTAACACTAAATTTAAGGTGTTTGTATGTGTGACAGCTTTAGTTATGTTTCCAATTAGACACTGAGATCAGATTCAGAGAAAACAAATACATCTTTTCAGCAGCTAGGTACTGGTCATGAGGATGGGTCCATTAGATAATAGTTATTATCTTTGCTTTTATAAAAGTATTTGAGAGAAAAACTAGACCATGAATGGAGCCCTATACTCATTATTGATCCTGTATATTAATCAAAACTATAAATTACAAATCATTTGTTCCCTAAAGCAAGGTATAAAAATAGACCATTGCTCTAGTTTCATTGTTGTTGCTGGGATAAAATATCCTTACAAAAAGTCACATCGGAGCAGCAGGATTTATTGGCTTACAGTTCCAGGTGAGAGCCTGTCAACAGCCTGTCACTCAGAAGTCAAGGCAGGAACTTCAAACATCTAATCACATCACATCCAGCCAAAAGCAGAGAGGAAGACACTCATGGATCCTTTTGCTAGCTTTCTCCATTATTAGATAGTCCAGGATCCCAAGCTCAGGGAATGGTTCTGGCTGGGTCTTCCTACTTCAATCAACAATCAAAACATCCCCTGCCCCCCTGCCCCCCTGCCGTGGACATGCCTACAGGCCAACACAATGTAGGCTAGATTCTAGATTATGTAATTCTAGATTGTGTCAACTTGACAGTTTAAACTAACTAGAATTAGATTAGACTAAGTTTAGTAATGTATTTTCCTCTTATTTTAGGTTATGCAAAGCAGAAACATTTACTTTTTATATGATGTTTTTCTAGTTCACATTAAACTTTAATTTATGCTTTCAGATACTTATTGACATTATCCTTGCATTAGTTACCCTGGGGTATGACTGTGGGAATGATCTCTCTCCTAACAGAGGGACAAGGCCATTGCAAGACCATTTATTTTAGTCCAAAGTAAAAAAGCTGTGATTACTTTTTTGTATACTATAGAATATTGAGCTTGGCATAATGCTATATACACATGAATATTTGTATTTTAAGAATTCTGAATGTCATCATTTTTATTACTGTTTATCTGGTTGGGTAGACTCAGAAGATTTGGTAATAAAAATGTGTAAGAGTGATTTAGAGAGAGAATATGAGGTCATCATGTGGGAGTCATCTGAAAATCTAAGACCAAGGAGCCCTGTTAAACTCTTTATTTTATAAGAGCTGACTGTGAGGTTAAAAGTCCCCTAGTTAAAACAAAATAATGATATCATGGAGTTCAAAGGATCTGTTGTTCCACATGTTAACTTCGGTTAAATAGAAGATTTTTACATAACTTGAAAATATTTTAAATGTATTTATCACATGATCATAACTATGTGAAGTATTTGCACATGTGATATCTCACATCTGCATCTTGCTTTGTTTTAGTTTTGAGACAGAGTCTGACACTCATAAACTTCCAGCCTCCCAAAGCTAGGGTTGAAGTCATTTGCCAATATGCCAGGCATTAGCATGATTTAACCATTCCATGATATACATCACATTGTATACCATGAATATATCCAATTTTTATTTCTAGGTTAAAAATAAACAAAATCCAAAAAACCCTAATAAAACACCTTCTTTGAAGACAGGCATTTTAATTGTCCTTGTGGTCAGTTCCTATCACTTTATAATTGAGCAAATATTCCTGTTAAATTGGCTGAGGCACACAGTTCATAGGATGAGAATGGCATTTTCCTTCAATGTGCTCATTTTGTAAATTATGTATACAATATGTGACAATATTGTATATTGTCTACATATGGATTGTAGTATGATGACTACAATGTGGAGAAGACAAAGAGGACAGCCTTTCTATATTTCTTCTGCCTGCCGGCCCTCCTCTCTCTTCAGAGGGAGGCTTTGCCTGAATTTTTTCAAGATTTGACCGGGCCTCTGATTTCACACACATAGCTGCACATATGCACATAGATGTAGCTAGCTGTTGCCCTGGTGAAGCATAGACAGCATCCTAAAGTCTGTGCCCTGTCTTTACTTGCTTTCTTTTGCATTTAGCCATATAATAATACGACTTGTAAGACTTTTTAAACCTCAGAATATACATTATTAGTTATTTTTTGAAGTTATACAATATGGAATTGATATGCTTAATCTAGGTCCCTCCTCTCCCACAGTGGGGGCCATTTATTTTCTTTTCTGATTTTTTTGTACAAAACAACAACAACATTCTGTATTTGGACCCCTTCTCCATACAGCTTTTGACTTTAGTGTAAAGTGCTTTTGTGTAACAGAATCTTAAAAGACATGACAAGGTTTAAGGCTTAAAATATTTATCTTTTCTAATAAAATTACCTCATCCATAAAAAGCAAGTTACTAATTTAGAGTTCTACTAATACTTGTGAGAATTAGCTGACCATAAACGGGTACAGTATGTTCTCGGTGCACTTAACTGCTAAGCATCTTTAATCCTATAGTGGAAGGAAAGGGCTAATCTGAATATACAAAAAGAGGCTAGGGAAATAGCTCAGTGCTTGCATAATGTGTTTAAAGTCTTGGCTTCAGTCTTCAGCACACACCCCAAACAAATAAACAAACAAACAAAAAACCTTGATGAAAATATAAGAAAGGCAAGAACAGAGGAGGAGAGGGAAGTAGAGAGATATAAAAAAAATGAGGCATAATATACTGAGTCTCCAAGGGGGAAAGATGTCCTTAATCAGTTCTTGGGCAGAGCTCATGTCCCAGGGAGCCCTCTTCCTCTGCTCACGTATCCCATGCCCCAGGAAAACAAGCCTCGGCAAATTCTGGAAGTACATATTACAGACTGATCTAACTACTGTTGGCTTATTGAAATGCACATGCTAATTTAGTTTAAATGAACATTGAAAAGCAGAAGCTAGCCCAGATAGGGTGTGGGAACTATAAGCTCCCTTAGCAGGACTCTTCAGTGTGAGATAAACTATACATGGCTTCACAAAACTGAAATCTAAGAACCAGACAATACATTGATACGGTTAAAATAACAAGTAACTGTTTGGAGTAGTTAATTGCTGTGGTTCTGGTTGTAGTTTTCTGTTATATTCAATGGAGAAATGCAATAAGCCACACGTAGGAGACCCGCTGCAACACAAGAGTAAAATGATAGTACACACAATTGCATGTCTTTTAAAAAGGACTTCCGGGGGGGGGGGGCAGAAATAATCAGCTGTCATAATGTCATACACTACCTACAAACAGGTAAATATAAACTTCAGAAAAATACAACCTTTTATTACAATGTGAAGTCTATTAAAGACATTCTTCATTTAAAACTGAAGCCTGGCCTTTCAAAACAGCTTAAAAAAGAGCCAAGATAAACATGAAAAAGAAATTTTATGGAATAAGGCTACTATTTTCAAGAGACTAATTTTACTATATATAACAATTTGATTCGTTTACAAATTATCTCAGACATTATTTCTCAAATTAATTAAGAATAAGCCAATACCCATATAAGTCATACCGCATTTGACATAATTACTAAAAATACACTCTTTTGGGGAGGGAGGAATGGCTCAGTGGGTAAAGTGCTGGCCGAGCAAGCACAAGGACCTGAGCTTGGATCCTCAGAATCTGTGTAAAATGCTAGGAAAGTTAGTATGTGCCTGAAACTGCAGAGCTGGAGGGGGAGGAGATAGGTAGATCCTTGGGGCTGGTTGGCTAGCCAGTCCAGCCAAAATGGCCACTTCTGGGTTCAGGAAGAGCCCCTGTCTCAAAATCAATATGGAGGATACTGGAAGAAAGATAGAAAGATGCACTGTATTGATCTCTTTCTGGACTACACACACACACACACACACACACACACACACACACACACACACACA
>CABHPH010078386.1:0-18273 GCA_902168325.1 Peromyscus nudipes
CCCCCCCCCAATAAATGACATTCGGCATTTAAAATTAAAAAAAAAGAATAGCTTAAAATAAGTACTCAGGGATTATATAATTTTCTGTTTGTATTCAGGATCTTTTAGTTGTGAAGTTTGTTACCCTGAGCAATTGTTTATGCCTGCACATTAAGTATTTCACCTGTAAAATATGATTCATAATAGCGCTTTGTCTTCGGAATGTGTAGGATTTGTGTAGGTGATATATGTGACATGTATGAGATACAGAATGAGCACTGGTAACCATTAGTATTTGCCCTTTGTGACTAAGAACAAAAGGGATCTTACTTAGGAGATAATGTTGTACTTACACAAAGAAATATTGTCTGAGAGATCACAGTCCAATGGGAACATGGGGTACTCCTCGATGTTGCCATAGCAATCTGTAACGCTTCTCACGACATCGTGTATATAATAGGGAAGTTGGTTCTCGTGACAGTCTTACTCAGGCACACGAGCTACTGTGCTCTATAACACAGACTCTACCAGGATTAACAGTGTCTGTTCTGTAAAGATTAATGATGTTCTGGCTCTTCTCCCTCCATAAACCAAGTGACTTATAATGACTTCAGGTCTTCTACAGAGATTCACACCTTGAACATGATCCACAGACAACTTGGATTTGCTTCCAAAGGCTAACCATTGAATTATATTGCATAGTTCTAAAGGACAGATGCTTTATTCTCTATGGTTTTACAGCTTTAAAATTTAATGCTTAGTATGTAAGACAAGGTGAACAAATATGCATTTGATGTGTGTTAAAGAGTGCTGGAAGCATGCATATCACTTCAATATTTTAATCAGAAAATTTAAAGATATTGTATATGTGTTTAAAATTATTACCAATGTTGGAATAAAGAAGAATTAGCAAAGATACATAGAGAATACAGTTGGATTTTTTTTTAAGTATGATCATTGAGTAACCAGTATTTCATGTAAAGTGGAAGTTAGATGTTGGTTAGTAACATATTGAACAAAATTAATGCCACCTTTACTTGCTTTAATAAACATGACATAGCTTGGGTTTGTCCTTTCTAAGATTTGGATAGTGTCCTAGTTTGCTTTCTTTTGCTGTGATAAGATATTATGAACTAATGAAACTTGAAGGAAGAAAGGCTATATTTTCACATTACAGGTAGCAATCCATCATCAAGGGATGCTAGTGCAGAAGCTCAAGGTGGGAACCTGGAGGCAAGAAGTAAAGCAGAAGCCATGGAAGAGTGCTGATTACTAGCTTGCTCCTCATGGTTTTCTCAGCCTGCTTTGTTATAAAACCCAGGACCACCTATTTACTGTGGTTGTGCCCTCTCACATCAATCGTTAGTCACAAAAATGCCCACAGACATGCCCACAGGCCAATCTGACAAGACGGTTCCTCAGCTGTGAGTCTCTGTTCCCGGATATGCCTGGGTTTGTTTCAAGTTGACAAGAACTAAACAGCGTGAAGGAAAGAAAGTCAAATCAGGACTGTGGTTTATTTTTATAGTTTTGACAGCATTACTCATTAATTTATATGTATTTGAACAATTATACCCAATTAATATTGTACAGCTGAAAATATTTATCATCTCGTCCTTTACAGTAAAGGTTTCCTATTCCACATTTACTGAGTTCCATTTTCATCTTCTTCAGGAAAGAATCCCCAACTGGTCAGCTGAGCATATAGATCCCCACATTAAAGACTTATTATCCTTTCATGATTAAAAGAAACCTATCAGGCCAGGTGGTGATGGCCTTTAATCCCAACACTTGGGAGGCAGAGCCAGACAGATCTCTGTGAGTTCGAGGTCAGCCTGGTCTACAGAGTGAGATCCAGGACAGGCACCAAAACTACACAGAGAAACCTGTGGTGGTATTGTGTTCCCCAAAATATTGTGTATGCTAATAAACTTATCTGGGGTCAGAGAACAGGACAGCCACAATATTAAACATGAGGATAGGCAGTGGTAGCATATGCCTTTAATCCTAGCATTCCAGAGGCAGAAATTCATGTGTTCAAGGATACACCCAAGCATGGTGATCCACGCCTTTAATCTCAGAAAGTCAGCCTTTAATCCCAGGGAGTGGTGGTAGAAAGCAGAAAAGTATATAAAGCGTGAGGACCAGAAACTAGAAGCATTTGGCCTGGAGAAGCGGCCTGGAGAAGCATGTGGCTGGTTAAGCTTTCAGGCTTCTAGCAGCAGTTCAGCTGAGACCCATTCTGGATGAGGGCTCGGGTCATCCAGTCTGAGGAAACAAGACCAGCTGAGGACCCAGCGAGGTGAGATAGCTGTGGCTTATTCTATCTCTCTGACCTTCCAGTGTTCACCCAAATACCTGCCTCAGGTTTGATTTTATTATTAAGAACTTTTAAGACTAATGCTACAGAAACCCTGTCTCAAAATAAAGATAATAGTAATAATAATAATAATAATAATAATGAAGAGAAAAGAAAAAGAAACCTATCGACAAGGCAGATAGAGAAGGAATACCTTCAATACATTGAAGGCCATGGCTATAGACTAAGAGTTGTCACAAAGAACAGAGAAACGCTGAAAGCTTTTCATAAGACCTGAAAGACAATGGGATAGTCAAACCAACCAGTCAAAGCACTCAAACTGGAAAGAGAAAAGTTAAATTTCAACTATTTATAAACTTCATAAGCATATATAGAGAAAGTTTTAAAGAATTTACAACCAGCTGATAATTAATCTTTGATGAGAAGAAATGAATCTATGTACACAAAATTCCTTAGTCCATACTCTTTATTATTCTATCAGTCCTCTTTCTACAAGCTTATACTCTGCTCTCATATGTAGCTCCTTTCTTGCCCGATTTCTCTTTACATTTATCTGTTGTCCCCTCCAGGTTCTATCTTAATTCCTTCATCTAGTTCTGCCCCTTCTAGGTTCTCATCCATCTAGTTCTTTCCCATATCAGCTCCTCTCCCAACTCCTTCTTTATCATCTTGTTCTTCCTCATCTTGTTCTTCCCCATCTGGCTCTTCCTCATCTTCCATCTCATTCCTCTAGTACTCTCTTCTGCTCCTTCAACCTAGTTCTTCCCCATCTCAGTTTGTTCCTGTCAAGTTCTTACCCATCTAGTTCTTCCATTCTCTTTTCTCTTCTCTGTCCTATCATGCCCTGCGAGTCCTGGTATATATACACTTATAAACAGTAATCCCTTGGCAGTGTAAAGCCAGGCTTCCAGGGTCAAATGGAGGGGTGATAAGAATCACATAGAGAGACAATAAACGTTAATTATCATTTGCAAACCCAAAGAGAAGTGACCAATGGGGAAATGAACTAACTAAAAGCTAAATTCGGGTAATATCTAAGAAGAGGGATCTTATGTGCTCAACTATAGTCTTAAACGTGATTAGTAGAAAATGTTAAGAATCTATAAGTTGCTAGGTCAATGGGAGAAAATAAAACTGCCTTCTTTTTTCCTGTGGCTCCTATCTGTCCAAGCTATCTGCCGTTTATCTACAGGGTTGGGGAAGGTGTGTTCAGTCCCTAGTGTACCGCTAGATGCCTCTGGAGATAGTTAAAGGGAGATCTGGAACTAGATGGGCAGCAGTTAGTGTAGAGATACGAACTGGTCAAAGTGCTGAGGATGCTGTGGAATGTCGTTCTGTATGCTGTGAATGTGTGTTGCTCTGATTGGTTGATATTTGTTGGGGAGGGGAAATCATTTTATTTTGAGGGCATTCTTACTGGTAAGTTTCCTGTGCTTGGATGGATGGCCACATACTCATGCAAATGTGAACAGCACTAATTGGAACCACTGTGTTTTCAAAGAAGATATGAAGTTGAGATGGGGACATATCCAGACTTGGAGGTGTGAAAAGGGGTTAGATAGAAATATGTTTCACTTTATCCATGTAAATAATCCCATTTGCAATAGCTACAAAATAGTGATGCGTAAATTCAAGCAAGTAGGAGATAGATTTCTACACAGAAACTGAGAAAATACTAATGTAAAAAAATGAAAAAGACAAATGTAAAGGCACTTTGAAACGATGGATTGTAAAGTTTTTGTCAAATTGTTCATACTACCCTAGTACCCTATAAGTTCAATGCAGTACCAATCAGTATTAATACTAATGACATTTTTCACAAAAATAAAAAGAAGCCTAAACTTCTTATGAAACCACAAAAGAATCTGAAAAAATAAAAAACAGCAACAAGAAAACCCAATCCTGAACAAAAAGGAAAAAAAAAAACTGGAAGCATTAGATCTCAAAATATACTGCAAAGTGTACTGACTGAAAACAGCACGTGGTGCTGGCATAAAAACAACACCAAATGTAGCCAACATTGGCCCATGGCCAAGGCTGGGAGTCCAGAAATAAATCAACATCTTTAGAGCCAAATGAATGGCAAATGAAGTTTGGTAACTTGCCAAGAACACAAAGGGGAATGGTGGTCTTTTCAGATGATCATGTTAGTGAAACTGAATTTCTACACACAGAAGAATAAAATTAGATTTCTCTCTCTCAGAGTACATACACACAGATACACATATGTCAAAATGTATCCAAGGCCAAAATATAAGACTTACAACTGTGAAGCTACTAAAAGAAACCATGGGGGAAGTTCAGTGATACTGTTCAAGCTAATTCACTTTTTTTTTTTCAGAAACAAAGGTAAAAATAGACAAATGGGCTTACATCAAACTCAAAGTCTTATGCACAGCAAAGTAAAGAATCAACAAGGTGAAACAATCTATAGAATGGGAGAGAATATTTGCAAATGTACATATTAAAAGACAAAAATATTAAAACTTTTATAAAGAACGCAAAGAACTAAATAGCATGAAAACAAATGATCTACCTAAAATAGGCAAAAAAAATAGAAAAAAATTCATAGGTGACATAAAAATGACCAATAAGTAGAAGAGAAAGTGGTGAATTAGGATCAAATAAACATGACACAAACCACGGTGAGGCACCATCTCACAGCCGTAGGAATGACTACTGGCAAAGAAGAAATGGAGCCATCTTGGAAGGATGTCGTAGAAGAAATGAAATCCTTGCACATTATTGATGGAATGGTGAATTAATACAGTACTACAGAAATAGTTAAAAGGTCTTCAACAATTTTAAAGTAAAACTATTGTGTGGTATCTCAACCAATTGATCTCACAGAGGGAGAGAATGAAATGGTGGTCAACAGTAGCTGGGGTACTCTGAAAGGTTGCTGTTAAAAAATATTGTAAGGAAGAAGTTCAACAGTGCCGTAGTACAACGTGATCACCATAGTTAATGACAGCATCTTGTGTTCTGGAAAAGCGAAAGGAATGAGCCCAGGAGATGTCTCAGCAGATAAAGGCACTTGCCTCCAAGCCTGACTCTGTGAGTTCACTCCCCAAGATCTGCATGGTGGAAGAAAAGGCCCAGCTCCAGTTCGTGCAAGTTTTTCTCTGGCCTCCACACACATATATGTGCACATGTAAACGCACACACACTAAAATGAATAATGTAAACCAGATTTTCTTTAAAAAATAAATATTTAAGAAAAATGTTAAGTGTTCTCAAAAGAAAATGATTAGTATGTGAAGCTGTATAATTAACTCTGTGTGTGTGTGTGTGTGTGTGTGTGTGTGTGACTGTCTGTCTGTGTTGACACTATGTTTACTTGATAAATACCTACAATTCTACTTGTCTATTCAATAAATTGAAAATAAAATTTAAAATGTATTGCTCTTCTTGGCATCTTCTTTCTTAGCCAGCAAGGTATGTATGAAATAGTCCTTTATCTTTTGAAAAATCCTTAACATTAACTTCTTTTGTATTTCAAATTATTGGAAATTATACCTGATGGTGAGCTAGAGAAGCTGTCTTGTTTCATGAAGATGAAGGTGAAGTTTTGACAGCTTAGACCTGAAAAAGTCCTACATCTTCAAGTCTCCGATAATTTTGTGGAAACTCCATTCCCATTCTTCACTGCCAACTTCCCAACATTTTTTCACAAAGAAAAAATAAAATGTCAATTAAGCCACCGCCTGTATTTGGCTGTGCTGTATGTCTCCATTCTAACGGAAGCAGCTGTACATGCCTATCCCATACCTGCTTCGGCTAGATCAACACAAAGGGAGACATGTTTGTGTTCTGAAGTATTTGTACTCTCTATCAGATGGAGGTTTTATTGGATCCTGAATAGTCACCTGTCAGACACTTGAAGCAGAGTTTTATGAATTTTAAAAAGGTTAAACTATACGGCCCCCATGATTCTAAGTTGGGCATTCCTAGACCACATTTTTCTTTATTAATGGAAAGTGTTAAATGAGTTCTTAGTTCAAGCACTTAAAATGATTAAACGTAACCAGCCAGAAAGCCAAGCTGCCAAAATGGAAAGTGCAGAGGGAGTGAAATATCAGCACAATTTTAACTTTCTATTTGCAGCAAAGCAGCGATTTGGATGGTACATTAGGCTCTCATTGAGTTCAGCACTGACAGTCCATCAGATGACAAGGACTCAAGGCCAAGATGTCAGAGCTAACCACTTCATAGAAATGCTGGGACAAGAAGATGGCCTTGCACTCCATAGGAACGATCCATTCCTGTACAAAACGCATCTTGTTTTATGTTATTTTTACAGAAATGTAGTTGTTAATCCCAGGATTAACAGGAGTGATTTATAAACACCTTTCTATATCTTCTAGTAAAGAAACAGATATGTGGAGAATTCTGCATATTCGAGGATAATAGTGTCTATGCGACCATGCAATGAGCACACCCACTCTTCTCTTTGTTGATGCTCCTTCATTTTAATATAGCAGCCATTTTATTTTAAAGGTAAATTCCCAGTGACCTCCCACAATCAGTAAGGGTACTGTCTTTTTCTACTGCTTGTGCTTATGATATCTTACATTTATCTTTCAGAATAGTTGTCGAAGGTTTTCCTCATAGAGTGTAAGCCCATCCCACATGGTGACTAAGATTGTTTCTGTGTGTTTCCACTGAAATCAGAGACTGTCAGTCAAGGATTTTGGAGTGGTGATGGTGCCACCAGGAAATAGAACCCTTTTTCCATCTATACACTATATTCACAATGTGGTGCATGTTTAAGTTTCTTAGCCTTGAATAGCCTGGGGAAGAATTACCTTCTTGAAAGAAACTACTTGATTCTAAGACTTTCTGTTTTTAGCCAGCCATTGTTGGATCAGCTGGACTGCAGCCTAAGTCATTCTAATAAATCCTCTTTCAATACATATAGAGACAGATTTATTCTGTAAGTTATATTGCTTTAGAGAACCCTGAATAATACAGCATTTGAGTCTGCTGTCATTGATGTCACTTATCAACAGTAGCTCACTAGCTATACCTCTTGAAGTGTCTGCTAGATGCTGGATATCAATTTGTTTACTGATGACACTATCAGTTTGTTTACTGGTGACACATTTAACATTAAAGAAGATTAGAAACTTCCAAATTAAAATGACAATTTGGACTTTCTTTCCTGGCTTGCTATGCTTATTCTTACGACTGCCAAACATGAAATTACTGTATCACACAATGGGATCACACATTTTATTGTTTGCCACTTAGAATTATTCCTAAAATATAGCCAAGGTAGTATAAAGTGTATCACTGAATGTTCTAGCCTTAACATGTATTGCTTCATCCAGAAACAATTGGTTCCATTAAACAGTAGGATGCCCTATTAAAGTATATTTTACAGTATCAGCTACAGAGATTTCATGAGCATAGAATATCATCTTACAGAGTGATATGTGATCTGACCCAAAAACAATGCACACGCTGCTAAAGTCCTGTACAGAAAGGTTCAAAAGTTAGTTTGGAGGGGGAGAGCAATCGATTCTTTCTTAACCTGAGAATCTTTGAAGGCAAAACCCATAAGAAAAACTTCTCTGGCTGTCCCTTACTTAGCCGCGGTGGGAAGAACATCAATATGCATTAGACATGATCAATAAGAATCAATGAGAATTGATGTTTTCAAGTAACCACCAATATGAGCAAATGGGCTTCAGAATTTCCTTTATGGAGTAAATGACAGAAGCTCTTATGTGTTGCCAAGGCTTCCTTTGCATAAAGATGGGTCCTGGATTTGTCTCCCCAATTTGTGAACTGCAAATGAATGAATGCGGAGAAGATTCCTAAACCATTTATGACAGCGTCAGAACATCTCTGGGCCAAGGAGAAGATAGGCATCCTTCCATACAAATATATTTTGTGGAGTGTGTTGATGGGTAACATTACAATCTGACCCTTTGATTAGGTATTATTAAGAGGATTGCAACTGGACAGTGGAGAAATGACCTCTTACTACTGGCTTTTGTGCTGAACGAAGCAACTGCAGTTGATGTGGGCCATTCTGTTAGAAAAAGACTGAATACAGTTTTGAATTTCAAGGGAAAATGACATGATATGAGTGAGTTAGGAAGTGTCCTGTTTTTTTTGTTTTTGTTTTTGTTTTTTGTTTGTTTGTTTGTTTGTTTTTCCCTGTTGCTATGATAAAATGCCCTGGAAAAAACCTTACTTTAATTAATGGTTTTCTTCAGGTCACAATGCCAGGTTACGTTCCATCATTGCAGGGAAGTCAAGGCAGCCAAGACTTGAGGTGGCTAGTCACATCCTCAGTCAAGAGCTGAAAGAACCAGTGAATTCATGCTTGCCAGTGCTCAGCTTGGCTTCTCCACTGTTATTCAGTCCAGAATCCAAACCCGAGATCATTGGCACTCAAAACGGATGGCTCTTCTCACCTAGCTAACATAATTAAAACCATCTCTCTGTGAGAATTAGATCCACATAACAACCTAATATAGACAGTTTCTTCCAAGGTGATTATAGATTGGGTCAAATTGTCAAATGAATCTGACCATCACCTACCCCATGTCCCCTTTTGAGAGAGGGGTCTCTATCTCACCTTGAATGAAACTCTTCCTGCCCCTACTTCCCAATTGCTAGAATTTTAGGCATACACCATCACATCATCTATTTTATGTACTATTGAGATTTGCATCCAGGACCCTGTGTGTGCTAGGAAAGTACTCTACCCACTAAGCTACACTACAAGCTAGAAAGTAATCATCTTTATCGAATCTGAAAATAAACATATGTTGACTGTCTACACAAATGAATAAACTATCCACATATAAATTCAGTTTGCTGTCAGACTCAGTATTCTCCTCCTTGTGATGAAATTCTTTCAGAGGCATAGCCCTTTTTCTACACACTAAACTAAAACGCCATGATCTTGCTTTGCCAGCCTGCCTTCTGCCTAGGAAGTGGACTACTTATCTAACTTCTGCCAGTAAGATTAATTTGCTCTAGGCATAAAAGGAGAAACTAAGGTTCTTTTCAGTTGACAGCATTTAAGATTTCTTATCAATATAAACACACATTACCATAATGTTGAGGAAATAAAGAAAGTTCTACTCTGTCTGTTAGGGGATTCCAACATGTTTGCTATATTTCAGATTATCAAGTTTCCAATGCATGACTGTTATAAGTGTAAGGACAGGTAAATCAAAGTCAGGAATGGGGTGGGGTAGTAAAAAGTTACAGTTGCTTTATCATAAGCATTGGGATTGATATATTCTTTGCAAAGATGAATGTTTTGTATTATTTTCTGAAAAAATAAGAACTAAATGGGCTTTTGTGTATGTAGTAGATATGACTTAACTGCTTTGGAGAGAGACAGTGGGGTACTTCTGGGCCAATATATTGATTGATAATCCGTGGGCTGTATTTGTTTTTTAAGTATATGGAGCTGAAGGAAAGGGAATCACACAACTGGGAAACAGTGGGTGAGGCTAATGGTTAGAGAGACAAGAGCCAGCTCTTTTGAGGGATTTTCCCAGTGGGACCAGACTGAACCAGTATTACCCTAGCCACAGAGCAAGATTAGGGTCTGTCTGGGAAGAAGGCATTTCCCATCCCTCACCAAGGATGGTAAGCCATGAAAAGTGTAGAGAGTGTTTTGCTTTTTGTTTGTTCGTTTTATTTGGTTTTACATTATTCTTGTGGTGGATCTAATTGGTTCAAACTTTAAACAGGAAAATTATTGAATTTGTTTGCTTTCTTTCTTATTTCCATTGGCTTTAAAAACCAAGCAGTGAACAGTGCCAGCCATGAGCTGAGCATCATGGTTCATACCTGTAATCTCAGCACTTGTTAGGTTGAAAAAGGAGGACTTGTGGGACTTTAAGACCAGCTTGAGATAAGTAGTCAGTTCCAGGTCAGCTTGGGTTAGAGGATAAAATGAGCTGGGGACCAAGGACAGTGATAGCCATGGACCCAGAGTGGCATGGCGCCTTGGCTCCCTTGCTTAGCAGCTGTATGAGTTTGAGCTTTCATCCTTCAACGAGCTGCTGTACAATGATTTTATAGAGTACTACTGATATCCACATGAGGAATTTCCCACCTGGCTCATGCTAAGCATTGACTAAATGTCATCTTTCCATTGTTGTTGTTGGCATGTTCATCACATTTCACTAATAATTTCTGTTTTCTTTCCAATTCTTTGTATCATTTTTCAGTCCCCTCCCCCGAATATGGTGTTTCCATATTGATTTCATTATAAATATTCACATGATCGCTGTAGTGTTAAAATAACATTTTTGATTAATTATAACAAGGGAAACTTGTAAGAGGTAGAAGACCAGGTAAGAGACCAAGAATCTAGACAGATGCTGTTAGTCTGGATGTCTTGTTGAACTCTAGGAGGAAGATTAAGGACATGGGCAGGAAGAGATTCATCAGATAATTCTATAGATTATACTCTGCAGGTAATTCACAGAGAAGAAATCTTGAAGCATTGAAATCCGCACCATGAAGTTGTATTTCTTCCTATGCTTAATAGAAACTGCAATTGATTATAATTCAGTCTTCTAGAAAAGGTAAGAGTAAAAGGGCCAATTAGTTCACAATATTATGTTCTAAGCATGTGATTTTAATATAAATTAAGAAATATTTTCACTTTTTTCTAATAATCTGATGCTGCTCATATTTGAAATATCTTCTGTCAGTTAACTAACTATTAAGGGCTTTCTTCTATAATTTCTGCGTTATTTTTTATTGAATTTTTTTGAGTTTTTATCCACCAAGAAGTATAGAACTCTTGCTCAGTCTTGCAGAACTCACCTGTGTCTTTGGACACAATCCTCTCACACAGTTCCTTTCATCTCATCCTAGTCAACCACCATCAAAAATGGCAAGTTTTGCATTTCTGGATGAGGCATACAACTTCATATTGATTTTGTTGAGTAAACCTTCTGGAATCTGTCTAATCCTTCAATGCCCCCTTTCAAATTTTTGAATGCATATTTTTCATAAAAATAAAAGTGGTGAGTAATTCATAATCACATTTTTATTCAAGCCTATCATGTAATATGTCCATATTTACTCTCCATTATCCTGTCCTGACCCATTCCCCACACTCACTCCTCCTCTTACTCTTTCCATACAGTTTTTCTTCTATTTGGTGTATATATATATATATATATATATATATATATATATATATATATATATATATATAGAGAGAGAGAGAGAGAGAGAGAGAGAGAGAGAGAGAGAGATAGTAATGAAGATATATATTATCCCCATTACCACACGTGAAAGGAAACAAGATAGTTGTCTATCTGTTCCTATCCCATCCCATCTACTTTGGTGCAAAGGTTATGATTTAATTTTTTATGACTAATAAATTCTATCATGGATTATAGCACACTTTAATTACCCACTAATCTGATGATGAACACTAAGCAGGTTCTGTGACTTGGCATTTCTGAATAATGCCACAGTAAACATAGATGAGTGTGTGCCTCTGTTAGTGTGAGGGCTTATATTCCTTTTGTTACATATCCAGTTGTGGTAGACTCAGCTCTTGTGGCAGTTCTCTTTTTAATTTTGAGAGACCTTCAAATTGACCTTCATAATGACTATACTAGCTTCCATCTCCACCAGCAGTACTTACGGCTTCCTTTTTCCCACATGAGTCTTCACCAGCATTTGTTAATTGATAGCCATTCTGACAGAAGTGGGATGGTATCTCTTATAATTTTAAGTTCATTTCCCTTGCAGATAAGAAGGTCATTAACTTTCTCATGTAACTATCAGCTATTTTTACTTCATCTTTTGAGAAATACTTTTTTTATTTCTCCATTTAATTATTAAACAGGTTTGCTTTTAGAATTTCCTTAGCTGCTGGATGTGAAAGCTTGTGTATGTGGGTGTGGGGCTAGAAGGGGAATTACATCATCGAGAGAGCAGGAACTAGCTGTGTCAGCTGTTCTTGGTCCCACAAGACCAAGTATGATTGTGCTTATGTAGATATTTCTTGCAGTAGCCAAGGTACTGGACTAAGCCAACCCCCAAGTTCATGTGGGAAAGTCACAGCTGCAAAACCAGAGTGGCTGGTATAGTGACATGCAACTAAGCTAAAGAGCCAAATTGTGATGTTGCAACACAGTAAGTTACATATTTTTAGAATACATTAAATGTTTTTATATTTAAGTTGATTTAGAATCCATCAAATGTTTTTATATTTAAGTTGATTGAATGGGATGACAGCAAATAACCTACATTAAACATATCTTTTAATTCCCAGAATTTTAAAGCTCTTTGGTAAATATATATTAAGTTTTTCATTTGATTTTTTGTTATTCTGAGATACTCTGTAGACCAGACTGGACTGTAACTTAGTATGTTTTTCAGTCTGGCTGCAAACTCATGGTCTTTTTGCTCTAGTCTCTGGGTGCTGTGGTAACACCTATGCACCACCACATCCCACACTGATGTTAGTTTTTATATATCTTGAGGTTTGGCTTTCTCAAGAGAGAAAAGAAGACCTTGACATCTGTAAAAAGCTGATGTATGTTTTTCTTAAATATTTTAACTACCTGTCTATATTTCTGTGGATAACGGAAGTGTGTGAACTTATCTCTCTATCATTAAACATGGTGGACTTGATGATGAAACTTGTATAGTGCTATCATTTCTATTCTTTTTTATATAATTTAATTTTTGATAATATCTTATAAAAGTACTATATTTATATTATTTCCACCCTTATTATTCAAGCCCAGATACTCCCATGCCCCTATTCCTCTCAAATTCATTACCTCTTCTTTATTATTGCCACATATACATACAAACACATATAAACACACATCAGAAGAGAATATACACATATGCAGACACACAAAACCTTCTTTGTTCACTTAGTGCTGTTCATTGTGTGTGTGTGTGTGTGTGTGTGTGTGTGTGTGTGTGTTAGAGCTGAATGCTCGGGTTGGACAACCTATCAAGGACTTTATCGCTGGAGAAGGCTGATTCTTCTCTCACAGCCATCAATTTCCAGATTTCTTCATCTAGCACTAGGGCTTTGGATATTTCCCTCATCCCCAGGCCCAGGACTTGGAGTATTTGAGCTGGAAGTGATCTGGAAGCTGTATCTTTGAAGACTAGCCCTCATAGTATCCAAATCTACTATACAAGTTGCCAAAAGATAAAAAGTAACCAGCAGTCATACCCAGTTCTAAAGCCCCTGAACAAGATATTCTAAAAGATACAATAGTAACAACTTACACCTTCCTTGAATGTAACCAACAGCCATCTAATTAAACTTACAATCTAATCAAGGATGGAATTCATATTAATATTATAAATCTAGCTGTGAACTAACTGTGGTTGGTGAGGTCATGGACCCTACAGCCGAACCAACTACTGCTACCCCCTAAGCCTGTAGTGGAATAATCTTTTTGTATACTGTGAAGATGTGCCATTCTGATTGGTTTAATAAGAAACTGAATGGCCAATAGCTAGACAAGCTTTTCAGGCACACTGGATGCAGGGAAGAAGAAAGGGGGAGTCACCAGGCAGATGGAGAAGAAGTAGCATGGACAATAAAGAATAAATGTAATAAAGTCATGAAACAAAAAGTAGATTAATTAAAAATTAGTTAAGTTGTAAGAGGTAGTTAATAACAAGTCTAAGCTATGTGCTAACCTTTTATAATTAATTAGAGTCTCCATGTGGTTAATTGGGAGCTGGCTGATGGGATAGAAATATCGGCCTAAAAATGGCACCCAAAGTCTGGCCAAGTATATCCATATAAGACCTGAGAAAGCTTAAAAGGGTCCTAAACAAAGAAAAGCAGCCAAATGCAGCTTCATAGTCTTGTGTCTTTCATACCAGCTACAGTACAGAGATACATCTCCCAGTAGCTGCCAGTGCGCTGTGAGCAAAGCTGCTCAGTGGTTTAAGATTTTGCTCATGCAGACAGAAAAGGTTACAGACAATCAGTAAAGCAGATTTAGACAGAAAAAAACTCTAAACAGGTTACAGAGTGTTTAACAATGTATGTAGGCTTAAAAAAAGGAAAAGGATATAGATACCCATAAAAATAAATTAAATATATAGTCTAAAAATGATAGTAAAGTCTTTAAAGAAAGAGTAAAGTAATAATACAAAAAAGAATAAGCCATGTAGAGATGAGAAATGCACAGGGAGTCTTAATCTTGTATGTTATTGTGTTGTCTTTGAAATTTTTGATTGCTGATGATCAACTAATAGCTTCTGAGAGATATTGGATTATGAAAACTCCTAAATTAAACCATCTATATGGAGTTTGCTTTCAATGTGGGAAAACTAGCCATTAGGCAAGAAACTGCCCTTGCTTTGACTGCTTTACTTTTTATTTAGACAAAAAGGGGGAAATTTTGTGGAATAATCTTTTTGTACACTGAAGGTCTGTTATTCTGATTTGTTTAATAAAAAGTTGAATAGCCAATAGCTAGACAGGATTTTCAGGCTCACAGAATGCTGGGAAGAAGAAGAGGGAAATCGCCAGACAGACAGAGAAGAAGCAACATGGGCAGTACAGAGTAAAGCTAATAAAGCCAAGAGACAAAAAGTAGATTGATAAAAATGGGTTAATTTAAGATGTAAGAGCTATCAGCCGAGATTTTATAATTAATAAAAAGTCTCCATGTAGCTATTTGGGAGCTGGCTGACAGTACAGAAATATAAACCAGTTCAGTTTTTAACTGAATTCTAAAAACTTATTTTTATACCTCAGATAAGTATAGCCCTTACCCATCATCAAAGAAGCTTCTTTTTCACAGCAGATGACTACTACAGAAATATACAATTGGTCAAAATGCAGAGAAGAATGGGCCATGGGGTGCCCAATCTCAGCCATTACATCTACAATTCAAGCCCTGCATCAAGGCTTAGGGATTATTATGGAGGAGGCACATAAAGTTTATAAGAGCCTGAGACACCGGACTTCTGCTGCTGGGTTGTGTTTTCCATATACAGCAGGAAAGCTGCATCCATAAAAATCTCAAAAGTAAGGTTTAAATAATACTTGCGAAAAGACAATACTGGTTCACAGTAATTCTATTTTCTTCACCGCTAAAAATAATGTTTTTATTAATTATGTGAGAATTCCATTCGATGTATTTTGATCACACTCACATCTTCCAACAATTCCTCCCCCAGATACCTGAACCCCTTGCCCAGTTTCTTATTTTCCTTCTCTCTTGACAGTGTCATGTACAGGTTCCATTTCATGGATCAGGCCTAAAACCCAGTTGTTAAAGTGACGGGATACTCTCATAACATTGGTGCCATTCTTGCACCAGGGGGTGTATCTTATCAGGTAGCTTGTTATTGTAGCTCACAATGTTCACAACTGGATGAAATAATTACCCTTTTTCCTCCGTTAGTGTGCATCCATCTCCCAGCACTATAAACACTAAAATAGTAGGAAGAAAGCTTCCATTTGAGGGATCTTTCCATGTTCAGTGATCCAAACATGTTGTGTTTTACTAAACTATGGTCTTGTCATCAGGTTCTAGAGAGTAACCAATAGCAGTAGCTATTAATTTTTGGTGGTCTATGAGACTATTGACCAAAAACTCTAAAAGCAGTAACACATTCCTAATACTGGGATTTTTATACAATAGTGTATGGTGTCTAGCTGGGGTATGGATCCTGATTTTAGGGCAGTTTTACTTATACTACATTTATACACACACACAGATACACACACATATACACACACACATATGTATATCTATCTATATCTATCTATATATAGAGGGGGGAGATGTGGTGGTATTTTATTTGTGCTCTAACAAATAAAGCTTGCATGGGGATCAAAGGAAAAAGCTAGCCATTATATTATACATAGAGGTTAGGCAATGGCGGCACACGCCTTTAATCCTATCACCTGGGAGGCAGAGATCCATCCAAATCTCTGTGAGTTTAAAGCCACACTGGAAACAGCCAGGCATGGTGACTCATGCCTTTAATCCCAGGAAGTGATGGCAGAAAGGTATGAAAACCAGGAACTAGGTTGGTTAAGCTTTTAGGCTTTTGAGAAGCACAGTTCAGCTAAGAGGCATCCAGTCGGAGGAAATGATCAGCTACGGAATTGGCAAGGTGAGGAAGCTGTGTCTTGTTCTGCTTCTCTGATCTTCCAGCATTCACCCCAATAACTGGCTCCAGGTTTGATTTTATTAATAAGACCTTTTTAGATTCCTACTACAGTTCAAGGCCACACTGGGAACAGAGCCAGGTGTGGTGGCACATGCCTTTAATCCCATGGAAGTCTGGAGAGTTGTACAGACAGACAGGAAGTGATAGAGCTGGGCAGAAAGAGGAAGTGATGTAGCTGGGCAGAGAGAGGAAGTAAGATGGCAGGACACAGAAAGGTATATAGATGTGAGTATTCAGGAAATAGCTCTCTTTCTTGGGCTGAGGATTTCCTAGTGGTAAGAATTTATGGCTTGGCTTCTTCTATTCCTCTGATCTCTCAGTTTTCACTCCAATATCTTGCTCTGGGTTTTTTATTAATAAGACCATTTAGTAATTCGTGTTACAGAGAGAGAGGGGATTATAAAGGCTTTCATGTTAGTTATCTCTCTTCATATTCCTGTCTCTATCCTGCCCTCCCATATCCCACTCCATTTAATTATCCCCTTCCTCATTAATAACACTGCATTCTATTTTCCATTTTTTGTAACATTTCTTCATTCTCCATGTTCCTTATTATTTCCATAAAATTGTTTAGGTATTCTAAATTAAACACATATATCTAAAGCTAAAGTTTAAAAGTTAACATCTACATATGAAATAAAATGTGATGTTTGCTTTCTGGGTCTAAATGATCTCATGTTTGATTATTATTTCCAGATTTACCTTCAAACCTCATTTCTCTTAATAGCTAAGTAATATTTTATTGTGTATATGTACCACATTTTCATTAGTCATTCCTCACTTAATGGGCATCTACTTTGTTTTCATTTACTGGCTAGTATGCACAGAGCAGCAAAGAACAGGGGTCTCTGTAGCTCTGTGGTAGGATGGAGAGTCCTTTGGGTACATGCCAAAGAGTGTTATAGTTTGCTCTTTTGGTATATCTATCTATAGTTTTTGGAAAAATTTCTACACTAATTTCCATAGTGACTATACTATTTTGTATTCCCATCAACAGTGAATAAGTCAGAGCATTCTTATTTGCATAGTATGATTCTATACACAAGATTCTACAGGAAACTTCTACAGTTGGTAAAAAACTTTCAAGAAAGCAGTGCAATAAAAAAATTAACTCACATATTCATACATACACAATCAATGGACTCCCATATACAAATAGCAAACATACAGAAAAGAAAGAGAAACAGTACCATTCACAATAGTATAAAAACAAAATAAAATATCTTGTGAATAAATCTAACTGAGGAACAAAATGTATAATAAAAAAGTTAAGACACTGAAGAAATTGAAAAATATACAAAAGAACGGAAAAGCCTCTCTTGTTCATGGATTGTTATGATTGACATTGAGAAAATGCTCATCCTACCTAGTCCATTCTTGAACCTACTCTTCATTGAGCTTTTCTTCCACAGCTAATTTATACCAAGTTCATTCAGAAATCTACACATGTCCCAATTTCTTTTGTAAGTCTTACATCCTATTTTAACATTTATCACATCTCCATATTTCTCAAAGAAAAGGTTATTTTCTTTGTAAAATAAAATCAAAATCATGGCTCAAGAGATGGCTTCATAACTAACAGCACCTACAGCTCTTTCGAAGGGCTGGAGTTCGGTTCCCACTTGCAGGAGATCAGGAACCCTCTACTGGCCTCTGTGGACACCTATATACATGTATATACAGAGAGAGAGAGAGAGAGAGAGAGAGAGAGAGAGAGAGAGAGAGAGAAAGAGAAAGAGAGAAACACACTCAATAAGATAAACCTTAATTTAAGAAATCAAGCTGGGTGTGGTGGC
>CABHPH010078390.1:0-33706 GCA_902168325.1 Peromyscus nudipes
ATAAATAAATAAATAAATAAATAAATAAATAAATAAATAAATAAAAGATACCCAGGTCATTAGTGTGTCTCCGCACCCTGTTTTTCTGAGACCCGTGGTGATTTTGATTACTGGATAAACATTGTGGTCCTCTCCGGGACTCTATGGGTCCCAGGAGTTACTGCTGACAAGTGTAGAACTGGGTGGGGACTCAAGCATCGTCACAAAGGATCGGTCTCACCCACTGATTCTACACTGTGGTCTTTCCCAGCAGCCTCCTCCACCCAAGACTCATAGCCCTTACACTGTCCACTTGATTCTAGTGACTTACGTTTGTCTTTGGAAAGCATTTTCATGTTGTAAGCAGAAAGTAACACAAATGGCTATTTCTAAAATTGCAATAAGCATTATATGGGCAGATATTTAACTGTCCAGAGAGAAGATCTTGAGTTGGCTAAATCTAAGTGTTTTGCTTCCTTTCAGAATTGGAAACTGAATCCAGAGGGACCAGACCAAAAGAACGGCATCTTCACATTTGATGGGAGAAGTGTAAAGCATGCTAAAATCTAAGGCCGAAGAAGAATCCTGGGGACTGGAGGGGTCTACCTCAGTCTAAGGACCACGAAAGGGCAGAAGCCAATGCTCTGTCTAGTGTGGTCTGTCTTCTGAGGAACTGGCTGGAAGGCTGCTGGAACATTGTAACTATGCTCAGTTTTCTTCTCCCAAAGCTGTAACTGATAAAGGAAAATACGACTCTGTTGAATCAAACACCTTCTCAAAACTCAAGTCATTCCATAAACAGAGGAAGTGAGACGGATGGATTAAGATGGCCTTTGTTGTGACAATAGTGGCTGCAATAGTTAGAGAGTGTTCAATATGCCAGAGGCTTTCTCTAAAATGTGTTGTGTTCATCTGGCTGGACGTTGTGGTACACGCCTTTAATCCCAGCATTCAGGAGGCAGAAGCAGACGATTCTCTGAGCCAGAGAGAGAGTTCCAGGACAGCCAGGGCTACACAGAGAAACCCTGTCCTGAAAAAAAAAAAAACAAAAATTAACCAACCAACCAAACAATCAAACCAGTTACCACAAGGTTGGTGTGGTTTCCTGTACCAGACAGAGCCCAGGGGCTACCAAGCCTCAGAGATGTCAAGTAACTCTCTCAGCTCACCCAGCTTGGAAGGGAGGGTGCAAGCAGGCCTGTGTGTCTCCAAAGACTGTTTCCTCCAATTCTCATCTTCAACTGAGAGGAGGAGGGAGGAGGATTGAGAGAGTCCAGAAGATTTTTCCGAGAGCAACAGCAGGTCCTTGTAATGAAATAATATCAAAGTGGGCACAGAGAAGGTTATAACAGCTAGCAAGAATGAGAACCACAGCGGTAACTGCAATGATGCTCTAAGCATTTAAAGAATAGCCTATTTGTCTTCTGAACAACTGTGTACTTCATTTGAGCACATCATCTGGATCTTATTAGGACTCAATCGATGTTTGGAGCCAATAAATAAATGTGTACCTCTATCAAAATAAGATTGGCTTTTTGCCTGCGCGATAGGTATTTCTGCATGCTTTAAATTTCCTCTCTCGGACAGTAAGTGTTTTAACATCAATAGCCTTTTCCATTTATGCAGCCCTCTATGGTCAGCAAGCATCATTTTACTCGGAGCAACACTATGAGGTTTGGACAACAGGAATTACTTTTTCCTATTTTTAGGACTCTGGAGCACAGAGAGGTTAAGTGAAACATCCAAAGTCACATAGCTAGCTCTACATCTGTCCTCCTGCCCATGTTCAGAGTCCTCTTGGGAGAAATGTCCCTTTCTGATTCATCACTGAAGTTTAACACAATCAGCCCTACACTTTGGTCCCAACCATGTTTCATATTTATTTCTTGGGTGGTTTTAATGAGTGACTGACTGTGTAGGGAAGAAATGAATGAAACACTACATACAATGGCCTAATGAGGTTTGTACTGAGGCTTTCAAATATGACTTTCAGATATGGATGGAGAATAGTCTAGAGAATTCTTTTTGCGTGTGCACATTTCATTTAAATGAGTGACCTCCCAAATGCGCAAGGGAGATCATTTTGCTGCACTTTCTAGTTGGAGAATGTTTGTTTTAGGTCATTTTGGAGCCATAAATCTTTCTAATCGGTGCCTAATGGTTCTGAGGATGACTCAAGCCAGTATCCCATTAATTGAAAGAAGAATGTTGTCATCTGTCACAGAGATTTCTCATTATGTTCTATCAAATTCAAAACAGAGCCGGGTTTGGAATTCTTTTATGAACAGTGTAATTACACCACATCCTAGGGTGTTTGGAAGTAGTACTCACAATTAGCATCCCTGTCATGAGTGGGAAGTGATCCGTGCTAAACAGGAGTGGGACCAGATGGGCCTCACCAAGACCCCCTCCCCGCCCCTTCAGCTTCATTAAATTAAGCTGTCCCTGTGTGTGTGGAAAGGGCATAAATCAATCTTTTACCTCTGTGTGTATTAAAGAAATGTGTCGTTCCCATTAATTAAAAGTCAAGCATTGCTGTTTGCAGTGGTAGGGCAGAACTGGCATTTATTCCAGAAGATTCCAGAGAACCAGCTAGATGCCGGTGAAGATGCCACAGGCCCTAGGCAGGCTTAGCAGCTTGCAGAACTCAGATGACAATCAGCCTCCCTTGCCCTTGTCCTGGAAGGCAAAGAGCAGCACCCCCAGAACCCCTAGGTTTCTGCTTCCTCACTGCAGAGGAGCACTTCAGGGACACAGCCAGTACTCTCCATGGCGTGCAGAAGGCTCTGCCCTCATGAGAGGGATTCCTGGGCTTGCGACTCCCATGTAGCACATATGCTTTATCTTGGGGGTTCCAGTTTATCCTTGATTCTGATAGGGTTGTGTTAAATTTTGTTTTATTTTGCTTTGCTTTTTATCTTTTTGTTTGTTTGTTTGTTTTTCAAGACAGGGTTTCTCTGTGTAACAGCCAGGTTTTTTTTCTTTTATCTTCTTTACTTCACCTTTTACCAACCCATCTCCCCTACTCCTGTGCTGTCTTCTTGATTCTTTTCTGTAATGCGAATCTTAGACGGTCTTATTAATAAAAACAAACCTGGAGCCAGGTACGGGGTGAACGCTGGAAGATCAGAGAAACAGAACAGGCCACAGGCACCTCACCTCACCAGTTTCTCAGCTGATCCTGTTTCCTCAGACTGGAAGCCTCTGAGTCCTCATCTGAATGAATCTCAGCTGAACTGTGCTGCTCAAAGCCTAAAAGCTTAACCAGCCAAAAGCTTCTAGTTTCTGGTCTTCAAGCCTTATATACCTTTCTGCTTTCTGCCATCGCTACCTGGGATTAAAGACTCTTGTTACCATGCCTGGCTGTTTCCAATGTAGCCTTGAATTCAGAGATCCAGGCGGATCTCTGCCTCTGGAATGCTAAGATTAAAGGTGTGTGTGCCACCATTTTCTGGCCTTTATATCTAGTGGCTGTTCTGTTCTCTGACCCCAGATAAGTTTATTAGGGTGCACAATATTTTGGGGAACACAATACCACCACACCTTTCTCCTTCTTTGGCAGCTGCTCCTAAGTCACATGTCAATCACTTACATCTTAGTAAGAGGTGTAGCCAATATGACTTCCACATACATTACACACTGAGCTTATATATACAGCTTATAGATTGTGCACATACAGTATAGAAACTCCTGGGGTTGGGGATTTAGCTCAGCGGTAGAGAGAGAGCGCTTGGGTTCGGTCCTTAGCTCCTGGAAAAAGAAAGGAAGAAAAAGAAAAAGAAGCTCCTCATGTAGAGGCACTATTCATTCTTGCTCCTATTACAGGAGGAAAAGGTTTTGAGCTTGGCTAAAGAATTTTTCAGGTGTGCGTCTTTCTTATATCAATGATCTTTTCATCTGCCATAAAATAAATATAATAACGGACAAGTTGAGGGAAACTTTCCTTGAAGAGTAGGGAAATTTTACCTATAACTCACTCCCTCAGAATTAACTGCTACAGATATTTTTACGTATTTTTCTTTTTCTATTACATCAGTGTAATTTTTATAAGAATGTAGAGAACGATACACTGAGAATTTATATTTATATATCCAGTCAAGCCAAGGGGGAAAAACCTGGATAATTCCCTACCTTATAAGAGCTCATAAGCATCCTAACTGTGAAATGTTCCAGGCCTTCCTCTGTCTTTTACTACAAACATGTATGTGTATGAATAAAATATGATCTTGCTTGCATGCTTTTAAACTTTAAATAAGCCTCTATACTACAGCCTGCTTTTATAACCATACAGCTTGCCTTTTTAGTCCTATTGTGTTTGAAAGTGTAACTCTGGTGCCAGCCTCTGGCTTTTGTCGCTCACATTAACTTCTGCACGGTATGATGCTGTGCAAAGGAATATAACACAGTCTATTGCCCATTCTGCCCGTGATGGCTGATGGCCCTCTAGGTTGTCACGAGTCTTTAGCTATTACAGATGAACACTATTTCTCCCAGAATCTCCCAGAGGATGAAGCTTGGTCTCAGAAACTGTGGTCTGAAAGTTGGTGGCATGTGTCACAAAGAAGAAACACAGTTTCTAGGGCCTACTCCGGTGGAAGGATGCCGCAGTGCTCAAGGATGAAGGGAAGTGCATTGATAAACCAAATCAGCCCTCTGACGTCCAGAACCTGCGTCCCAGGCAGTGGAGGAGTCAGGAGCTGCTATGGTTTGGATATGGTTTGAGTGTCTCTCCAAAGGTTCATATCATAAGAGTCTGCTCTTTAGGGCTATGATGCTGAAAAGTAGTACAACCTCTGTGTGTGTGTGTGTGTGTGTGTGTGTGTGTGTGTGTGTATGTGTGTGTGTGTGTGTGTGTGTGTGTGTGTTTGCCTGCATGATCATATGTGTTCCTGGTGCCATCAGAGGCCAGAAGAGGGCATCAGATCCCCTGGGACTGGAGTATATAGGTGGTTGTGAGCCACCATGTGGGTGCTGGGAATCAAACCAGAGTCCTCTGGACGATCAGCCAGTGCTCTTAACCACTGAGCATCTCTCCAGGCCCTGTGATGCAACTCCTGAGAGGCGGCTCCAGCAGACGTAGTTAGATCATGGGACAACGCTACTGAAAAGAATTGATGTGGCTCTTCTGGTCAGCTGTCCCAAGAGCAGACTATTATGTGAGACAGGCACTGAACTTGCTTCCTGCCTCTCTGTGAGATTCCCCTGTGTTCTCCCTGAGATGCTAGCCACCATCCTGTGAGATGGCCAGGAGCCCTCACCACACACAGTAGTGGGCTTCCAGACTGTAACAGTGAGTGAAATAAACTTCTTCCTTTTATGTATCATCCGGCCTTGGGTATTTTGCTATAACAATCAAACCGAGACAAATATAAAGACTGACTTTAAGGTTTCAAAACCATCTTGCAATCTATATGTTCAGGGGGCTGAGGAGATGACGGGCAGTTAAGAGAGCACTGGTTGCTCTTCCAGAGGACCTGGGTTTGATTCCCAGTGCCCATATGGTGGCGCATAACCATCTGTAACTCCAGTCTCAGGGGATCTGACTCCCTCTTTTGGTTTCCTTGGACACAGCATGCCCCATAACGCACAAACATACATGCAGGCAAAACATCCATACATAAAAAATAAGATTAAAAAAAAATAAAAATGCTTTTAAACATCTATATAGTTAATATACATTTAAACCAGGCTTGCTTGTGGTTCACTGCACTTAACTGGAACCCCTTCTACCAACCAGCAAAAGTCTCGGGACTGTCAGCTAAGTGAACTTACAATGACACTCACGGTGTCAATCAGAAGACGGACGACACGGTCCTGGTCTTACTTCGCCTCGACAGTGACAGTGTGTTCATTTCCCTTCCACAGTAGGTGTGTGATCGTGATTTTAAAATACAAATCCTGATTGTTAAGGGAAGGTGGCAGGTTGGAGAGAACTGTGACTCCCCACTTCTGCCCTCCCGCGTTGCTCCACCCACACACGCACAGAACACTGTGGAAAACAAAGACTTGGACAGAAGGGTTGGGCCTTTAGTGGAGACAAATGTACTTGATGTACGGAGTGAAACAGAAACATCAGGACATTGCGCTCTTCGGAGAAGGCTGCAGGCTGTGGGACTGCTTAGAACCTCTCCATTGAATCAGGTGTTTAAAACCTCTTAACTTCACAGGGAAAGTGTTTAATGTATGCAGTTGACAATACAGTGAATGCTTTCATAGTGTCTGTCTTTGTAACATGGCTGGGAAGCCAGCTGCACATGTATTTTGCTCAACAACAAGAACTGAGATATCTGTAGGCTTAAGTGCCTTTTCCAGGTTGGCCCAACTGTGGTCCCTCAGGCTCTGCACCCTATGTGTGCTGTAGCAGGGCAACCTCCTTTCCTGGACCCCTTCCCTGGAGACCCGGGCAAGGACACTAAGAGGTTAAAACTAACAACACTGGTCAGAAATGGCAGCCTCTCTGTGTGGTTAGTACAGCACACACTGCAGGACCAACAGGCTCTGATTGGCCTCCCGGCTTTTAGCTCTGCTAGTGATCTGACCTCTCTGGACCTCTGTTTATACACAAGCAACACGGAACTAACCTGTATCTTCAGGAGATGGTGTGTGATGTGTGATGTGATGAGTTCATTCACATAGTGTTTATACAAAAACACTAATATACAACACATATTACAGCCCTTCCCTAACCTGTAACAGAACAGATGTGAATTTAAAAAAAAAAAAATAGCAGGGCTGGCCATGGGGTAGGTCACATGTCTAGCATGTGTGAAGCCCAGGGCTCAATCCTCAATCCAAAGTGTGGGTGGGACTCGGGGGGAAGTGGAGGAGAGGGAGGAACCTGAGCAGAATTATGCATCCTACCCTTTATGCAGAATTACGCAAGACTGCTTTAATGCGTCTGTCTTCTTTTATTATTAAGCAGGTTTATTCTGATGAAAATTGTTGACTTCTATTTTTTAACTTGGGTTTGTATCTCAACAAGCTATGTTGCAGTCCCAGAACACTGGTACACCCTGTCTCTGCTTCTGATTCATGGCGTGGATCAGATCCCTGTGTTTGCAAAAATTTGGGAACACTGTTCATGACATTTTACTAACAGAACATTTCAGCAAAACAAGCTTGAGGTACACAGTGAAGCTATGGCCATGCCCAGCCTTCACTGCCAAGTCAGACAGAGGTTTCTGCTTTAGGGAAACCGAGGTGCCACTTTTTAAATGATGAAAAGACCCACTTGGACTTGAGTTTTGTGCAGGGTGATAGATACGGATCTATTTATATTCTTCTACAGGCCGACATCCAGTTCTGCCAGCACCATTTGTTGAAGATGCTTTCTTTTCTCCATTGTATAGTCTGGGCTTCTTTGTTGAAAGTCAGGTGTCCATAGGTGTGTGGATTAATGTCAGGGTCTTCAATTCGATTTCATTGGTCCACATGTCGGTTTTTATGCCAATACCGAGCTGTTTTATTACTATGGTTCTATAGTAGACCTTGAGGTCAGGGATGACAACACCTCCAGCAGTTCTTTTATTGTACAGGATTGTTTTAGCTATCCTGGGTTTGTTTGTTTGTTTGTTTTTCCATATGAAGTTGAGAATTGTTCTTTCAAGGTCAATGAAGAATTGTGTTGCAATTTTGATGGAGATTGTGTTGAATTGCATAGACCCAGAGAGGCTAGGTAATAAGGAGGGCTCATGGGGGAATGCTTGGATCTCCCTGGGAAGGGGAAATAGAGATCTCCAGGTTGAACTGGGGGTGGGTGGGCATGGGAACTTGAGGGATCGGGTTGAGGGGGTGGAGGGGGACAGTGCTGAGAGAGATGACTGGAAAGAGGGGCTTTATGGAGTTGAGTAGAAGCCTGATGCAAGGGAAACTTCCATGAGTCTACAAGGATGCTCCATAAGACTCCTGGCAGCAGTAGATGTTTTGCCTGGACTGGCCATCCCCTGTGTCTGATATTCTTGTCATTGCCCGGCTCCAAGGATACTAAGTTCCAATTGATTTTATAATTCAGAAATTTGTATTAATACTCAAGAGGGTTACTGGGCAGTGGAAACATACATCTTTAATCTCGGCACTAGAGAGGTAGAGGCAGGTGGATCTCTGTAAGTTTGAGGATAGCCTGGTCTACGGAGAGAGTTCCTGGACAGCCAGGGCTACTACACAGAGAAACCCTGTCTGGAAAAACAAAAACAAAAACAAACGAACAAACAAAAAACCTCAAGAGGGTGAGGACTTCAGGTTCAAGACTAGCCTAGACAATATAAAAGAGACAATTGGGTTTTTTTATTTGTTTGTTTGATTGTTTGCTGAGACTTTTTTAAATTAAGCAAGAAACGCTCTTCTCCAAAACCAAAATACAAAACAAACAACAGCTAGCAAGAAGCAACAGTATATATAAAGAACTCAAGAAACTAGACATCAAAATACTGAACAATCCAATTAAAAAATGGGCTAAAGAGCTAAAAAGAGAATTCTTAAAAGAAGAATCACAAATGGCTGAAAGACATTTAAAGAAATGCTCAACATCCTTAATCATCAGAGGAATGCAAATCAAAACGACTCTGAGATACCACCTTACACCTGTCAGAATGGCTATGATCAAAAACACTAATGCCAGTCAATGTTGGAGAGGATGTGGAGCAAAGAGAACACTCCTCCACTGTTGGTGGGAATGCAAACTTGTACAACCACTCTGGAAATCAGTATGGCGGTTTCTCAGAAAATTGGGAATCGATCTACCTCAAGACCCAGCCATACCACTCTTGGGCATATACCCAAGGAATGCTCAATCATACCACAAAGATACATGCTCAACTATGTTCATAGCAGCACTATTTGTAATAGCCAGAACCTGGAAACAACCTAGATGCCCGTCAACTGAAGAATGGATTAAGAAAATGTGGTACATATACACAATGGAGTACTACTCAGCAGAGAAAAACAATGACATCATGAAATTTGCAGGCAAATGGATGAAACTAGAAAAAAATCGTCCTGAGTGAGGTAACCCAGACTCAGAAGAACAAACATGGTATGTACTCACTCATAAGTGGATTCTAGATATAAAGCAATGAATAATCAGTGCAACCCACAGAACCAGGGAAGGTATATAGCAGGGGGGACCCTAGGATGACTGTGGCTTATAAATTTTGGTTTTATTCAATTACTGGGCAAGCCTCAATGAAACATTTCACAATTAGGATATGAATTTATACTGTATCAAGCTGATAATAGAAAAATAAATAAATAAAAGGAAAAAAAAAAAAGAAGGAACAGTCAGACAAGCGGAAGTGTGGAACAGGCCTTATGCTTCAGGACCAGAAACAGGAACACTTACCAACATAGCGTCCCTCCTAAGGTAAGCGCTCCATTAATATTCTGAAATAATATTTCAAGAAAAGCGTATGAAAGGATTACTTGACACTAAAGTTTATTTGGGCCAATTGACAAGCATGATTAGGCTGCGAGTCCCCCGAAAAGAAAGAGCAGCGAGGGGACTTCGCCTTCCGGAACCCGTGACTTAGGCCGAGGCCCCTTCCATCTATGGCTCTGGCACCCTGACACTGAGGCCTGAGGTGATCTGAAGTCTGCGCTTGTCCCCAGCCAGCCAGCCAGCACTGAATTCACAAGGAGACAAAAGTCTGGCTGTGCACAAAGCCAGCCGGGGGAGCCAGACACAGGAGGGATGACTCAGCTGTCTAAGAACACTGCGAGACAAGGGTTCAGCAGGCTCAAGGAGTGCGCTGGTGACGGTCCTGCAGGGGCACAGGCACACAGACAAGGGTCTTCTTGAACATCTCAGAGTCCTTCATTAACATAATTCCCTTCTTCACTTCGGAGTCCATACATTATCCCAGACCTTCCAGTTCCTGCAAGTGCGGAGCGAGGCCTTTGCAGGGAGAATGGGGTACTGGAAGCCATTTTCTAGTGTTCTCTGGGAAGCACATCCTGTAAGATTTGAGGGGGAACAATCAAAAGTGGTAGTGGTCCAGAGGACCCTGGTGTGCCAGAGTTGTCCTGATACACTTACTAAGGGCTCCTCTCATAAATGCCCTGATGAGAGGGTTCCCTGCTGTTTATAAGACAGAGACTTCTGTATTTCAGAGGAGGAGGAGGAGGAGGAGGAGGAGGAGGAGCAGGAAGAGGAGGAGAAAACAGTAACAGCAGCAACAACAATAAAACCCTCCTCTTGTATGTGACCTTACATTGCCCTCTAAGACAGTAAGAGGGTTTCCTGTACCCCAAAACCCCTCAGTATGAAGTTCTCTTAGAGTGACCTGAGAGACTAAGGAAAGGCTGTCCTGAGCAAACCTTGTGTTTTCATGAACAGCATGAATTCTAGAGAGTTCCATCACATGAGTCCTTTCTGTGCTTTCTGCATAGAAGTAGAGCATAGGGAGTGCAGGTGTTTGGGGGTGCAGGTGTGTGGGGGTGCAGGTGTGTGTGGGTGCAGGTGTGTGGGGGTGCAAGTGTGTGTGGGTGCAGGTGTGTGGGGGTGTAGGTGTATGTAGAGGGTGCAGGTGTGTGGGGTGCAGGGGTGTAGGGGTGTAGGTGTGGGGGGTGAAGGTGTGTGGGGGTGCAGGTGTGGGGGTGTAGGTGTATGGGGGTGTAGGTGTGTGGGGGTGCGGGTGTATGTAGGGGGTGCAGGTGTGTATGGGGGGTGGAGATGTGTATGGGGGGTGACAACAACCTGAACCTTCCTCACATAAGGAAAGTAGAAAGACAACACAGAGAAATGTTCTGCATAGCCGGAATTCTTTCCTGTCTGCTCTACACAGGGAGGAGAAAGAGGAGAGGGAGAAAAAGAGAGAGGCAAAGGGAAGAGAAGGGAGAGGAGGTGAGGAGACATCGGTAACATCACAGATGGCTCCAAGGCCCTCTCATTTCCTGATCCCAGTGTCCAAGAGGAAGCCAAGAGGAGATTTGTTCTGCAGGACGCTGCCTGGCCCTGGCCATCGCTGTCTGCAACACTGTGACATGGCAGTTTCTATAGAGATGGGCATCCCTCATAGGAAGGCAGGGCACACAGAATGCCAGCGACCAGCTAAAGGGTTTCTTTTTCACTGCCTGTGCTTTAGTTCAAAAGGCCTCTCCCTGGGAAAGCTGCTTCACAACAGGCATGAAAGAGCTGGCTACTCCAGCCAGGACCTGAGAATTCAGAAACACGATTTGAGAGCCATTCATGGACTAAAATAGGGAGAGGCAGGAAGGAAGGTTGCAGCTGAGGCACCAGATTGGCTGGCTCCCACCCGAATCCATCCTGCAGCATGCCAGTGGGAAACACACATCACTCCTGAATAATCCATAGGATGCTAACCTGTAAAGACGCAATACTGCCCCTGCCTCTGCCATCCCACAAGATCTTCCCTTTCACCTGGCAAAGTCCAGGCATTTTTAAACAGGGAACATCAAGCACTCAGGGACTATGACTGAGAGGCAGCACTGTGAACCTGCTCCCTTAGCAAAAAGTCGATGTTCTATTCAGCTGAAGGTTAACCCCTGCCTCTTCCTGCCAGACACTCAGAAGTTACCCCTCAAGATGACTTTGTACAGTGGTTTTTTATGTCTGACTTTTTATGTCTTAGTACAGTGGTTCTCAACCTGGGAGGTCACAACCTCTTGTGGGGGAGGGGGGGCTCAAGTAACCCTTTCACAGGGGTCACCCAAGACCATCAGAAAACACAAATATTTATATTGCAATTTATAACAGTATCAAAATTACAGTTACAAAGTAGTAACAAAGATAATGTTATGGTTGGGGATTATGCCACAGCATGAGGAACTGTATTACAGGGTTGAGAACCACTCTCTTAGTAGGCATCTGTGTGAAGCACGACCTAAGAATAGTCTGCCTAAACCACAGTTTACTTTTCACATAGGGAGAGATGCTAGCTCCCTGCCCTGCCCCCTGACCTGGCTATTCTTGGCATGTTTCTTCTTCATGTTCTCTCCATGACCTCCATGACCACAGGATGTCTATCTCCCCTCCAGCCTGTCACTCCAGGAAAGGAGGAGGAGGAGGAAGAGAAGGAGGAGGAGGAAGGAGGAGGAGGAAGGAGGAGGAAGAGGAGGAGGAGGAGGAAGGAGGAGGAAGAGGAGGAGGAGGAAGGAGGAGGAGGAAGGAGGAGGAGGAGGAAGAGGAGGAGGAGAAGAAGAAGGAGAAGGAGAAGAAGAAGAAGGAGAAGGAGAAGAGTAAGAAGTAATGGTCTGTGCCCACATCAAGAAGCAACTTTTCCAGGAGATCCTCAGATTTTTCACTCCTGTAGCAGACTCCCAGACCTGAACACAACTGACCCCATGTTGGAGGCATCATCCTAACCTTAAAACCCAGCACATAGACCCCAATACCTGTCAGAATGGAGACAAAGACTTAATCTATCAAAGACCTGGTCCATAGTTCCAGGATCCAGGGAAGTCCCTGTGCACTAGCCTTGCTTTCTGGTTTCTGTAGTTCTGCTTTCTGCTAACTGTTCCTGCTAGCTGAAGTGTGTCCACCAGGATGTGCTTTTTTGTGCACAAAAGACAAAAGAACAGTGAGGCTCGGGGCTGCATGATTTGGGCAAGTTCTCTGTGCAGCCACCAGGCAGCCATAGAGACTTTCGATCCGACTTTGCGGGCGTCGGTATGTGTCCTCTGGTGGGCTTACCTCACAACACTCCCATGCCACTGGCTGGAGCTGGATCCTGTGGCTCCAACCCAGAGCATCCAGGAGGCTGGGATATGTAATTGTAGAGTTGAGCCAGTGCCTCTCATGACAAAGCAGTAGCTATGCTTCAAAAGCAAGATCAGAAGGAAAAGAGACAGCTAATGACAACTGCTTAGCCCCACCCCTGCCCCGCCCCTTCCTGCATAGTTCTCCTGTTGCCAGCTCAGACCCCAGCTCCCTGTTAATTGACCCAGGTGATGCTATGCTCAAAAATGGTTCACCCCCAGCTTGTTGGGACAAAAATAGCACTAATCCATAGCCTTCGCTGCTCATCTGTATTCTAAGCACATCCACTGTGGCCAACTTTGAGCAACCAGCATGATGTCCAATAAGGCTAGGAACAGAAAACAGGCACCCACCATTCTAGATTTCTGTCACCCACACAGACACCAAAGAACAAAACCACCCCCAGCAGCATGAACCGTAAAAACAGAAAGTGATGAGTTCTAAATATCTGTTCTCATTTTTAATGTAACTTACTTTAATAGTAAGTCCATTTAAATTTTTGCTAGCGGCTGTGAGCAACTGACTTCACAACCTTGCTGGAAACTGAACCGTCAGCTTTTGGTGGTCGCTGCTCAGCAACACATTCCCTGGCTGGTTTTGGTGTCACTGTGACCAAGTGAGTGGCTTAAAGAAAGGAAGAAGGATACACCTGACGTGTGGTTTCAGTTGTTTGCTGCTCTGTTGCCTGAGGCTGACCCTCATGGCAGTGGAGTTTGTGGAGAAGAGGAGACTCACAGGACAGTGACATGAAGGAGCTAAGACAAGGCATAGGCCCTAAGGACACTTCCCCAGTAACCTCTGTCCGCAAGCACCTCACTCACTCACCTGTTCCACCACTCCCAACGGTAGAATGGTCTACGCCAACTTTGAATCCACCATTGGATGAAGCCACCCATAGGTGAAAACCCTGGTGATCTAATCCAGTATGAAAGTACCCTCGGAGACATGCCCGGGAGCATGTTTCACTGTCCTCTTAGGTGTCCCTCAGTCTAATCCGTGGACAATCAAGATCGGCCACCGCTCTACTCCTCTGTGAGTCCCCGGGTTCTTCCTGGTTGCGCTTCTCACGGGGTGCGATCACTGAGCTGTTGGTGTGAACTGGTGGGATCACTGAGCTGTTGGTGTGAACTGGTGGGATCACTGAGCTGTTGGTGTGAACTGGTGGGATCACTGAGCTGTTGGTGTGAACTGGTGGGATCACTGAGCTGTTGGTGTGAACTGGTGGGATCACTGAGCTGTTGGTGTGAACTGGTGGGATCACTGAGCTGTTGGTGTGAACTGGCGGTAAGGATTCCTTCCCCCCCCCCCCCCCTGGCCTCTCAGCTCTACCAAGGCAATGCTTATGCCTGGTTTTGGGTCAAAATGCGTGGAACACAGCAGGTGTTCGATAAGTGTTTGGAACTTTGAATATGTTTGGAACAGTGAAATTTGGATCAAGGCAGCACATATATTCATGTATGCATCCATGCTTATGTAAAGCAGTAAATAACTAAATGGATGAGTTCTGCTGCTTTAACCTCTCAACCACAAAAAGTTCTTGCATCTTGGCCTGTGCTTCGGCTTTTCTTTCTCCAGAACTAGACAGTACTGGGTGTCATGTTTTTAAGCTTGATCATTCCTGGGCTTTGTTGAGGTTCCAGTGTGTGGCAGTGGCTTGGCACCTTTTTGTATATCTGCTACTGGAGCTGGTTACTGGCACAGAAAGATGGCTCCAGGAGGAGCCAGGCTTGGTTATGCGGCTGCTCCAGAAGAGACACACAAACGTTGCCAAGGAGATGAATGCAGTGACCCGTGATGCTGAAGTCTGGCATTAATCACGCCAGACCGGATGATAGAATGACTCAGGAAAAGCTTCCAGACAGTCTGTGCTGTAATGCATGCTCACCCAGGACAGGAAGGCCAAGACCAGGATGGCTTCAGAAGACTGTTTTTCTGGATGTTAGTAAACCCAACTTATCTAAATGGCATCAGGAAGAGTCTGTGACTTGGTTTATTAATAATACAGACTCTTGGGTTCCTTAACCCCTTCCAATGAATGGAAGGTTCTAAGGGAGCAGATGCCTATGTCCAGGTCCCTTATGTGGAGCTGATAAAGCTCAAATTTATTGCAAAAGGGGTGTCGGCCGAGCCTGGGGTCTAAGCAATTGTTGTACCTCATCAACTACCAGTACTCGACTACCTCCTGCCAAATTGGTTAATACTTGGTTTTTGGAGACTAACAAGCAACACTGTGCCTCTAGTGGCAGGTACCTGAATTTCAGACCCAGTGCTCAAAGGGTCCTCCTGTCCAATAGGCCTCAAGAAACGTATGATGTCCCAAGGTAGTAGCCCACGCCTTTAATTCCAGCACTCGGGAGGCAGAGGCAGGCAGACCTCTGTGAATTCGAGGCCAGCCTGGTCTACAGAGCGAGATCTAGGACAGGCACCAAAACTACACGGAGAAACCCTGTCTTGAAAAAAGAAAGAAAGAAAGAAAGAAAGAAAGAAAGAAAGAAAGAAAGAAAGAAAGAAAGAAAGAAAGAAAGAAAGAAAGAAAGAAAAAGAAAAAGGTATGGTGCTTTACAAATTCAAATGCTACCATGGCCTTTAAATTGGTGAGGTTTACCATCTTAAAAGTTCTTTTGCCTCTCTCTCTCTCTGTCTCTCTCTCTCTCTCTCTCTCTCTCTCTAGTTTAGTAACAGACTCAGGTCTACTGAATTTGAATGTAGGCCTTTGTCCTCCACATCATGTGTCTTCCCTCTTCTGGCCATTAAAATTAACTCGAGCCATGTCCCAGGTCTGCAAGGTCAAGTGTAGAAGCAGACATGACAGTCTTTTGTCCAGTCCCTGCACTGCCCCTCCCCCAGGAGCCTGTTCTGGAAACAGTGGTTTTCAAGAGAGGTGATTTCATATTCACAGACGGATGGTGAACATTGTATGGTAAACGTTTCCGTTACTAAGATGGCACCTGGAGAAAAAGGATGCAGCATAAGCAGGCAGGCATCCTTGGAAGTATGCATTCCCCATACTTCGAATGAAGTTCTGATCCAAAAGCTACTCTTGCACCTGAAATTGCTCTCCTATATCACCAGTAATGTGCCGTTCTTTTGTAAGGAGAAATGGTTTTTCTCAGAAATCAGAGTTAAGGCTTCAATGCAAGTGTCCTGGGAGAGATAAAACACCAGCTTAAAGTCACAGGAGGTTCAAAATGACTGGGTTCCTAAGCACCATTCTGCTGACTTTGTGGGACAGGGAGCAGAGAGAGGTTCAGAACACCATGAAGAGGCCAAGGCTGGAGGCTAGTGATGCAGAAGGTAGTTTCCAAAGATGCCACCATTGTGCCCTGAATGCAGGACTTCCTTCTGAGTCTCAGAGATTGACCTGCTTCTGTCTCCCAAGTGGTGGCATTCGTGTATGCCACCATACCCAACTCTCAACTGGCTCCTAATAGAAATAAGGCATTGGACCAGAGACACTAGGAGGCTCTATTTGATACACAACAAAAAGTAGTAGTGTTTCCTTTGCAGGAAACGGGTGTGCATGTACAAGTGAGCGTCCATGGCTTGCCAGTGTATGCGCATGGGCAAAGAGAATGTTTTGATGCATTCCATTAGCCTGAAAGGAAAGCTACACACATTGCAGGCATTCTCTCATTGGCACAGACACAACTAACACACACCCAGAGCAGACACAGTTTCACCCATGTGCGTGCGCGCACACGCACACACCTTCATAGCTTTAATAATGCTCCTCTAGCTGATGGGACCCCTTCCATGTTTTTGTGCTACAGTTCTTCTCTTTTTCATGACATGGAATAGAGCAGAGAATAAAATGATTGAGCCTGGCTAATTCTTCACTGATTCACTTAGTGCTCTAGGGCTGCACCACCCAGAGTCTACCACTCCTCCAATGTCAGGGGGCCCCCAACTAGATAGGGGTAGTCCCCTGCAGCAAGCATCCACCAGAGCAGTCAGCATGCAAACTCCGCAGAGCCTGGAAGACCCAGCGAGGTGCTTTGCTATGTAAGCGGGTGGGAACCTTGACTCCATTTCATCAGATGTTTTTTGCTGACTAAAGGCTTAGAGACTGCCAGATTCTCTGATTTCTCTAGCAAATGTTAAGTGGGCCTGGTGCAGAAAACCAACACAACACTTTACAGAATCGAAAGGGAGTGTAAGAGATGGGATCTAGTCATCCAGCCCAGGCTGCCACCTGCCACTCTCTTGATGAGGCTCAGACTCTCCAATCTGACAAGACAAGGGAATGGGGACAGGCCTGGGACAGAAAGTGACAGACTGAGAGCCACAGCTGATGTTAAAAATAACATTCTGCCTTAGGTAGAAAACTGGTCTGCTCGGAGGTACAAAAAGAAAGCAAATATTTAGGAAACTAGTGCTGGCCCAGGATAGCAGCAGCTCGGTGGACCTAATGAGGAGGCACAGCCCAACAGACCTGAGGTGAAATGGCCTTTAGAGCCTAAATGTCAACACACACCTGTTGTGCTCAGGAGCCTCGCCTCAGTGGTAAGCTGACTGTGCTCCCAGGAAGGAAGAGGGTCTGTGGAGGTGAGGAGCTGTGCTGTAGAAGGCACATGAGGGTTTTACTCCCAGGGAGTGGTCCTGTCACCTGCTCTGAAGGCACCAAAACTCAGAGGCCTCCTCAGATCCAGACTGACCTTGGCTGGATGCTGGCAATATTCCCAGATCCTGACCCTGGGAGTCCCGGGGAGAAATGAGATCCCTTCCAGTCCTCCTGTTTACAGATAAAGAACTGGAGGTTGGGGCCCTCACTTACTGAGGAGTCTAGGTAGAGCCTAGGCTTCCTACTGGGTCTTTGAGGCATCCCACCTAGCAATCTCTTCATCAGCTTACTGTAGGAACTCCCAGCTGATCTTCACAGCATCTCTCTCTCTTTCTCTGTCTTTCTCTCTCTCTCTCTCTCCTCTCTCTCTCTCTCTCTCCTCATCTCTCTCTGTGTCTCTGTGTGTCTTTGTGTCTCTGTCTCACTGTGTCTCTGTCTCTGTCTTTCTGTCTCTCTGTCTCTCTGTCTCTCTGTCTCTCTCTCTCTCACACACACACACACACACACACACACACACACACACACACACACACCACAGACAGCACGAGGTTTTTTTATAAACTATTTTTAAAGCACCTTCTAAGTGCATATCAAACTTTAGTTCACCAATTTCCCATAGCCCCCACCCTACCCCCATTCCCACATATATATCACCTTTCCCTTACTGACATCCTTCTCCATGGGTACATGGCTGCCAATGAGGAAATATGTTGGCACGCAGTCGCTGCTCACAGCCCATGGTTAACACTAGGTGTCTCAGTTACTGTTCAATTGCTGTGAGGAGATACCATGACCAAGACAATTCTTATGAAAGAAAGCATTTAATTGGAGGCTTGATTACAGTTTCAGAGGGTTAGTTATCATCATGGTGGGAAGCAGATTGGCATAGTGTTGGAGCAGTAGCTGAGAGTTTTATATCCTGATCTGTGTGTGTGGGGAGAGAGAGAGAGAGAGAGAGAGAGAGAGAGAGAGAGAGAGGAGAGATTGGACTTGGTGTGGGCTTTTGAAACCTCAAAACCCATCCCCAGTGATACACTTCCTCTAACAAGTCCATACCTCCTAAACCTTCCCAAACAGTTCCACTACACAGTGACTAAGCATTCAACCATATGAGCCTATGGGGGCCTGTCTCATTCAAACCACTGCACTAAGGTTCATCTCTGGTGTTGTACAAATGTGTGTTTGGACAAATGTATACCCACCACTATAGGATTATTTGAAATAGCTTCCCTGCCTCTGTCTTTCCTCAGAGAGTTTTCAAGACAACCCTGTGATAGAAGCTGAGGTTGGGGCTTAGTTCTGTTAGTCTTGGTATTCTTCTCTAGAACACAGCTAGATGGATACTCACTGGCTTTATGACATTCCCTTCTCCTCAGTCTTTGTTGCTGGCACCCAGGATGGTAGTGTGTCAGTGTAGAGGTATAGAATCAGGATGTGGTCACCTCAGACGGACAGAGTCAAGTCAAGTTGACATTATTGAATAATTTTGTCTGTGAAACTTCTGCTTCTACCTTACAATCGCTCCCACCTCCAAAGCACACGCTGCTTCTTTTCCTTTCGAGTTCAGTAACGTCTCTAATTCCTCCTAAGGCTCCAGGTGCCCTTGCATACTGTTCCCTTCTGACTATAAAAAGTGCTCTCAGGAGATGTCCAAGGTCAGTATTTGGCTATTCATATCAGTTGAAGCTCTCAGATTCCCCTTCCTGAGGACATTTGCTCTGTGGACCTCACCTTCCTTGTAGAATGAAAACATTTATCTTAGACATCTTAGGTATTGGAAGTAGATGGGAAGAAGGTTCTTGCCTGGAGTCTTTGAAATCAACCCAAATAGTACCTCTTCTGCTCTTCGTACCTCAGACCACATCTTCCCTTCAATAGGAACAATGCTAAAGAGCCAAGGCCAGATGTGAAGATCCAAAATTCAAGTTATATGTTTCCCCAAATAAAAAGCAGGAAAAAACTAGATGCCTGTCTGAATGCTAGGATCCCAGCATGTTGATGGTAGAGGGAGGATTACTCAAGTCCTAGGTCTGTGTAAAAGTAGCTGGATATCTACAAATTACTCTCTCTCTCTCTGAGTCTTGATGTCTTCCTTTCCAAAATGCTCCGGCTCCAACATTCCATAGCTCCAGAGGAGGAATTAAAAGCAAACTAGGTGAACCCAGAGCCCCAGGCTCCACACAGCTTCTGCTTTGACAAAGGTGATTATAAAGCGTCCTGAGAATGCTGTTTTGTCAAACCTTGGCCTTTACCTCAGGCAGGAGGTGCTAATGCCTAACGGATTACAGATGCCACTGTGACAAAGAGCTCTGCTCCATTTTAAAAGGAAAGTATATTGATTTTTGGAATAGCCATCTTCTAATGTCTACGACTTTGAGCCAAACAAAGGAAATTTATGAAGGTTCTGCTTAATCTTATAAATTTTTAAATCAATAATTGCTGCCTGGAAGAACCTTGCCATCACAGTGGCTCAAAGAAGCAGATACAAGGGTCTTTGTGCTGCGATCAGATGCACCAGTTAGATCAGGCCGTGTAACAGAGGTCACTCCTGTGTAACCTGGCTGTGCTGTGTCTAAACTAGAGGATGGCCTCTCAGACATTAATACTGCCTCTGATGCTAATCACAGGGAAGCATTATCTGTAAACTGGGATCCATATCTGTGTCGCTATTATATCCAGTGCATGCTTTGCATTGTGGCTTATTGCTGACTTGGCTCGCCTTTCTCCTGCAGCCTTTCATTTGATCTTTCCTTCAGTCCACTTGCCGCCATTTTCCTAAGTCATCATTACATTTGGCTGAATTATCGCAGTGAAGTAATACCTTCACTGACTGGTCTTGTGTCCTTCTAATTCATTCTCCAGGCTGTAGTCAGAGTATTCTTTCTAGAATCAAAATTCACTCATGTTTCTCCTTATTTAAAAGTCAGTCTTCTAGGGGCTGGACGTGTAACCCAGTGGTAAAGCACTGTTCCAACATGTGCCCTGGGTTCCATCCCATTAATACACACACACACACACACACACACACACACACACACCCCCATACACACACACCAGTCTTCTAAAAAGTCAATTCTCAGAACATACTCTTATTTTGTTTTCGTGTCTGTAGGCTCTATAGTGATGTCTCTCTGCTTCATAGTCTGACACATTGTATTTGGTAAATGTCTTAAATGCACTTGATGAGAATATGTTCTGCAACTCTTTGGGTGCATTGTTCAATTAGGGCAATATGGTGATATTTTATTTGTACTGAAATGAGATTTTATTTGTATGTTAATAAAGTTGCCTGGAGATCAGAGGTCAAAGCGAGCCATAAGCAGAGTCAGGTGGTGGTAGCACACGTCTCTGTGTGGTCAAGGGACACAGCCAAGCGTGGTAACACAAACCTTTAATCCCAGTGCCAACCAAAGAGACCTGGAGGTCTGTATAGACAGGCAGTGATGAGGAAGTTATGTGGCTGGGCTTAGAGCCAATGAGAAGGCAGAACAGGAAAGCAATAAAAACACAAGTCACACAGGAATAAGCTCTCTCTGGGGAAGCAACGGCAGCCAGGTGGTAAGATAAGGTAGTCATGGCTCTCTGATCTCCTTGGCTATTACCTCTGTATTTTGCTCTGTGTTTCTTATTTACTAAGACTGTTTAGAATTTCATCTACAGGGCAAGGTGTTGAATTATGCTGTTCAAACTCCTACCTCCTTAATGATTCCTTTCCTCACTTATTCTATCAGTTGCTATGAAAGTGATATTAACATTTTCACCTATGAAGACATACCAAATTTATGGACTGGAAGATTCAATATTATTTCTAGGATATTAATTTTCACAAGTTAATATACAGATCACATGTAATTCCAATAGAAACTCTCAGAGATTTTTTTTAAATTACTAAAATGTTAAAATTTACATACAATACAAAGTAGCCCAAACAATTTAAAAAGAAAAAGAAGATCAAATCTGTAACACTTGTATTTCCTGAATTTGAAAGTTACTATAAAATCATAATAACCAGTTGGTTGTGGCATTGGTACAAATACTGATGACTAATAGGCTAAAAATAAACCCTCACACATGTGATCATGGATTAAGCTCCATGGTAATTCACTTGTAAACAAATTGTGTAGAAATACCAAATAGCTACTGGGATTGGGGTGTGATTCTCAATATTTCTTGAAAATCATAATAAAATTTTATTTGCAGTAGATCGTGTTTCTAAATGCAAAAGAGAAAATAGGCAGCTTCCAGAAGAAAATGAATATTTTCCATATGTTAAACAATCATTTTCTTAACAGAACACAAAAATACTTAGTAACAGGGGAAGTTAATAAGTTGTACCTCTAAATTAAAACTCTGCCTTTGCTTCTCAAAAGACTTTAAAGAAAATAACGTGGTGAGGCGGATGGCTCAGTGGTTAAGAGAGCTTGCTGCTCTTCCAGAGGACCTGAGTTTGGTTCCCAGAACCGAGGTTACATTCACCTGTAACTCCAACTCCAGAAGATCCAACACCTTCTCCAGGCCTCCATGGCATACATACACACATATACAAAACAAAACCTTGGAAATGAAAAATGGTATAGTTTGGAAAACAGAGACTAAGTTATAGCAATATCTAAAGATGTAAAACTGAATGGAAAAAAAAGCTAAGCTTAAAAGAGAAGATATTTTATAATTCTATTTATACAAGGTTCAAAAACCAGCAATATTAATCTATGGCAAGATATTTTTAAATAGTAGTATCTTAGCCTTCCCATAGTTATGACAAGGTACCTAAGTACCTGACGGACCTACTTAAAAGGAAGAAAAAAATATTTTAGCTTAGGTTTCAGGGAGTTCAGTCCATACTCCTCAGGGCTACTGAGTCTAGGCCTGTGGTGCTGCAAATTATATGGTGGCAGATACTGCTTTGCTCACGGCAAAGAGACAGACAGAGGAGCCTGGAACAAGATAAACTTACAAGGACAAGCGTCCAGTGATCTCTTCTGCCAGCTGGGCCCCAGATCCTAATGTCCCCAAAACCTCCCAAAAAAGCACTATCCTCTAGGGACCAACCCTTCAATTCAATACATGAACCTTTTAGAAGACACTTCATGTCCAAACCATGACAAGTGTTTACTTTAGGAAAGAAGTGTTTGTTGACCAGTAGACAAGAGGAAACCTCCTGGGACTTAATGTAGGTGATGGTCATGTGGTGTATATTTTATAAAAATGAGGGGTACACTTTGTGAAAGATGACCAACATGTCCTGGGTGATCTGGAACGGTCCTCACATAGAAGTCTTAAGTATTGCCCAGGGCAAAGTAGGATACTGGTCACCCCAAGCATAGGCTTGCACAAGTTATCATTGTGTACTACCTCTCTCTCTCTCTCTCTGTCTCTCCTGTGTGTTTGTCTGTATCTCTGTGTGTCTGTCTGTCTCTGTCTCTCTGTCACTCTCTATATATTCAGGAAAGGATGCTTCTTATCCCATGATTTTCCTTTCTCAAAGACTCACCACCATATCTTCCCAGCCCCTGCCCTCAGCTGCACTCATCTTCTCACACCTTCCTTTCCTCCCTCCCTCACCATTGTTCTGGTGGAAGATCCACCTCAACTCCCCTCCCACATCTCTGTCCCCAAACCCAACCCTTCAAAGCCTGCCAAACACAGCTCCTCCCCCAGAGATGCTCAAGACCACTCCCACAGGGTATTTAAGAAATTCTGCATCCCAGAAAACCAGACACATGGTTTTCCAGTCTCTCGTCCCCGTCTCCTCTCTGAGGGGGCTGGAGAATCACCCAGGAATGCTTTATCCATTAAACAGGGGTTTTTCTAATTCGGTCTGATTTGGTCTGATTTGGATTGCTGCATTGGGGTGGGAAAAACTTATCAACCATCACTATCTGCAGTTCCACGGTAGAGCAGAGTGTGGAAGAGTCTTCATTTCCACTTTCCCCTAAGAACTTCTATTCACATTTCACAGTAAATGCCTCTCTGGCATCGGTCAACTCCAGGTGTCTCTAGGTGACCGGAATGAATCCCTATCTCTTTCTTGCACAACTTTCTTTACCCTAATCTAAGCTGGAGCCGTCACACCCTCCTGCCCTGTTGGCTCATCTGGACTTTTTAACAGGTCAGAATTGTATGTATCTTTGTCTCTTCAATGCCTGTCTTGCCTCTGTTAAGTGACTGGCTACTTCAGTTTCTATAACTGAATAAATGACAGAATCAAAAATCTGTCTGTATACATGAAAGCAAATTTGCATATTAATGGATGAATGTGTGTGTTTATTTTCACATAAAGCATTAAATCTTGGCTGAATTTTCGATACTTTAGTTCATAGAGCATCTTCAGTTTTTTACAGTCAATTAATGTCTTGATTTTATAATTGTCAGTGCTGAGAACTCTGCTTTGCACAAATACTTGCTATAAAGTGGTGGTTTGTTTAGCATCATTCAGAAACTGGAACTGTTGTCCTAACCTCAAGCCAACATTTATTAAATGGTTTTTATTGAACTGGGGGTGGGGGAAAGACTCTCTCTGTGTTCCTCACCTACTGAGCCACCTGGAAGCTTCCAATCTCAGTGTGTGAGTGCTGGCTGGTTTGGACTCCAGAGAAGTCTTCTAACTTCTCCATGGCCACCCTCAGTGGTGTTTCAGGACACTGACCCCTACCTTTGTCCCTGGCTAAGGACAGGGAAAAGGATACCATGTGCTTCCCACCAGAAGCTCCCGTCCCTTCATCCACCCTCCCCATTGCCCTCAGGCCCTAGACCCAACTCCTCCTTGTGGTTCACAAAGCTCTTGCAATGTGGTCCCTGGGTGCCTCTTCAGTTTCAAGGTCTGCCTTGCTCCCTACATTCTCTCCTGCAGACACCGTGACAGGTGACAGTTCCCCCAAATATACCACATCTGCTCTTGTGCGAGCTAGACCCTCTGCCCAGAAACCTTTCTCCCATCTAATCCCCTAGCTCAGTTCATCCTTCAAAATGGGATGCCATCAGCAGTATGAAGCTTTCCCGCTCATTCTTGGTTTGAAGCATCCCATAGCACATACAGAAGTGGCCAGTTATTTGTTTACTTTTTTATTCAATAAAACATCATGTTGTTAAGCCTGTTAAAAAAGTATCAGGAAGTACCAAGCCCATAGGGCCTCGGATTTCATAGGGCTGATATGAACATAGGAAGATCTTGGAAAAAAAATTAGGTATATGGAGTATCGTCTAAGGGACCATCTGTTCTGTGACACTATTCTTGGAAGATGTGAACAAATGTCTGTTCACTCCATATGGGGAACTGACAACAGTAATGATACCATCAAAGTCCAACTTGGTGAGGCAATGAGTTTATTGGAGTAGAGGTAAGGAGTTACAGAAATGCGGATGACACAAATGCATCAGCATCACTGAAAGCCCATCCTACCATGAGTGATAATGCATGAGAGCTGTCACTCTCTGAACAACTTGCTGTCAACTGGACAAGTTGGAGAGTCACTTCTCTTCAGAAGTCCTTACTGCTTATATAACCTTGGGGAGGGAGGGGGTCTTATGAATCTGGTAAGCTTCAGGGACTTCCTGAGCCTTCTGAGTTGTTTAATCTTTGAGTCTTAATGCCACCCTCCACCCCCCAATCCCCAAGAACTTCTTAAGTCTTAAAGAACTTCCCTGTGGTGTGGAATGTTTTGTTTTGTTGTTGTTTTTTAAACAGTCTCACTGTGTAGCTCTGGTTTATCCAGAACTTTCTATACAGACCATGCTGGCCTCTAACTCACAGAGATCCTCCTGCCTCAGCCTCCTGAATTCTGGCAATGGGTGGAATGTTTTTAGTTGGGAGGAAATTGTTATATAACACCATCATACCTCAGGCTTGCAAGGAAAGGGAGGGTTTCTAACAGCTTTTGCAGATGAAGAAATAACAGGATGTAACTTCTCTTAGCCTCTCTCTATTCATCATCTGCATTTATCAAAAGAAGAGATCACAGAATATGCTGAGAGGCTAAGGCAGGAGAAACAGGAGTTCAAGGCCATTCTTGGCTGCACAACAAGTTTGTGACCAGCCAGGGCTACATGAAGCCCAGTCTCAAAAAGAAGAGGAAGAGAAGGTGAAGGAAGAAAGGAAGGAAAGAAAGGGTGTAGAGAAAAAGAAGGGATCATTTTATTCCGATCATCTCATTTTTAACAAAACTACATTTTTTTGATCCTGTGATGTCATCCAGGGCAGACAATAATCTTCAGCAGCTATTATACATGTTTCATGTAATTTTCAAAGAGTATCAGGCTAAAGGAATACAGTTAGGAGCTGGACCACTTACCTGCTTTGTGACCTAAGCCAAGCGTGAAAACTCTCTGAGAGGCGGTTTCTTCATCCACAAAACTGGACTAGCAATGGTACCCAGCTCATTGCTCGCTATGAGGATTAGAGGAATCAACTGCCTTACAGAGTCTTGAAAGGAGTTTTCAGACACGGTCAGCCCTCAGTAACGGTAGCCGTTCTAGGTGGAGTATGCAAAGTTGCTAGGCAACACTGCAGCCACTTCTCCACTCAGCCTTACTCCATGTCTCCCCACCTGCCTCAGGCTTGCATTACTCACAGCCTAATGGAGAGAGACTGACGATCCAGCAGCTCCAATGTAACAGCAAAGAACCTCCGGCATCCTTCTTGATTGTTTTTCTATCTGTTACCCAAACCGAAAGCACTGAAATATTTCCCAGGGCTGGAGAGGTGGCTCAGCAGGACTGACTGCTCATCCAGGGGACCAGGATTCAATTCCCAGCACCCACAAGGGTCTGTAAGCCTAGTCGCAGGGGATCGGATGCCTTCTGGTCCCAGCAGGTATCAAGCAGGTACATGGTGCACAGACATACATCAGGCAAACACACCCATACATGAAAGGGTTTTTTTCACCCCATAAGCCGCTCCGCTAACACAGCAATCCAAATTAGACTAAATCAGAGCGAATTAGAAAAAGCCCCGGTTTAATGGGTAAAGCGTTCCTGGGTGATTCTCCAGCCCCTCAGAGAGGGACAGGGACGAAAGACTGGAAAACCACTTGTCTGTTTTCTGGGATGCAGAATTTCTTAAATACCCTATGGGAGTGCTCTTGAGCATCTCTGGGGGAGAAGCCATGTTTGGCAGGCTTTGAGGGGGCGGGTTTGGGGACAGAGATGGGGGAGGGGAGCTGAGGTGGACTTTCCACCAGAACATCTCAGACTCTTTGGGTATATGGATGCCAGGGTGCCAGGGGCTGAGGTGGAGCTCCCACCAGAACAATACACATAACTTTAATCGTTAATTATTCTTAAAAATCAAATTTCTTTATACCTTTTTCTATATCTATCATCTAGTAAGTCTGGAAAATTCTCATAGCTATTTTTTTTTGTTTGTTTTTTAGTTTTTCATTTTTTCTTTCAAAAGTAGAGTTTTACTTGGCTGCATATTGGATCTCTTCCACGGCCCCTAAACTTGATGCCTCTTAATTGAGACTGGACTTCATAGAACAACCACCGGTGCTCAGTGTTCCTTGGACATCAGTCTGGCATCCACATTCATCGCGATCTGACCCAAACCTATCCTTCCAGGTCAATTGCTTGTAACTTCTACCCCAAACCTCTCTGTCTGCTGCCTGCCATTCTAGGCTGGCATTGACTACGAGATATGATTGGAGCTGAGAACAGACCAACAAGCAGCATTTTTCTCTTCCAAGCCCCAACTGGAAGTTTAGCACCAGTCACTAACGTGAGGGTAGTGGGCAGAGGACCCAAGTCCAGTGACCAAAGAGAAAGGAGCAAGTTGGTTGCCTCAAGGCAAAGCCCATCTCTGCCCTGAACACCTGGCTGTCCAGAGAGGAAAGGAAGAGGTACCAAAGCCCATGCACCATCTTAAAAGAGCTGGTATTCCTGGGCCATCATCAGAGCACAGATTCATCATTGTTCTAAAATCTAACCAAATCTGTTAAGAGTAATTCTTCCTGGAGCAGAAGGAGCAATATGGGGGCCTGGTACCTCCCTTTGCCTGAAGCCCATGCCTTACACTGTCACCAGCAGGAAGGTAGATACACATAGTTAGTACAACAAAAGTTGTATTTTATTATGCTGAGGGTCATCACACAAGGTTCACACTCTTAAGTCCCTAACTACGGTCCTAAGCCTATCTCTCCAAGGCTGCTCACCTTGCGAATATCTTAGCTGAAGTTCAGGTCCAGTCTCTAACAGAAGTCTCTGATTGGAGGGTCAGGATCCTGGGGGAGACTCTCTAGCTGCAGGGCAGATCAAGGTGGCATCTCTCCAGATGTGCAGAGCAGAGCATTGCTCTTGGTCTTTGTTTATATACTGTCCAGTGGGCGACATGGGGTTCTAGGACTGTGTCTGGTTATCTAGAGTGAGTGATGTCACTGGGTTCTGGTTATCAGGCGCAGCCTTGTGTATAGTGGGGCTCTTGACTAAGCTATTTTTACATGTCTAAAAGACATTTTTTTACTATGCTCATTACACACGTGTTTCTGTCTTTTTACTTGTGTTCACATTATTAACCATGTCTTGACCATCCCCCACTGTTGCCTGATGAAATCCCACTTAATTATCAAGATCCAGACGCCTTCTGCCTCCTGATCTCTTCACCACAAATCCGCACCGTGGAAGCTCTAACTGCACTGATGGTACTTCTAATTACATGCTTATCACCTCCTGCCTGGCGTTATTAGCCAGGTCTTCTTGAGTAAATATATTGACTCCAAGCTGAACTGACAATTCTTTATGCTACAGACCAAGTCTACTTGCAAATCTGGGGAAGTTAATTAAGATTCCCTGCTCCCATTTTTGACTCTCAGATCAACAAAGCTTCATAATTATGTGTTGATATGTCCGATGTTTTATGCATTAGGCTCTAGCCAAAGGTTTCAGAGTGAAGACCAAAGATGGCTCAAATACAAGGATGTCCACTGTTGCCATACTTACAATGGGAAAATATGGAAGACAACCAAGTATCTATTAACCATGATGGAAGAGTGGAAACTTCTACACATACGTGTTGAAACCTGTGTTGACACTGAGTAAAAATAATAAGCTAGATGTACATGCATTAACATAAAGAAATCTAAAAATAATACCAATAAAAAAAATCACCCTTCATATACTGTGTGACTCACTGTATCACCACGCTATAGCTTCCGCGCCGAAACTTTTTTTGTATGTTAGTTGGTTTGCTTGTTTTTTGTTTTTGTTTTTTCTTTTAAATTTTATCTTATTTTGGTGGGGAGGTTGCAAGGGCAGAGGGTGGATACGAAGAGATGGGGAGATGAATGGGATCAGGATGCACGATGTGTAATCCACAAAGAGTCAATAAGAAAAAAAATCTAAAAACGAAAATCACCCTTCAGAACAGAACTTACCGTGTGTGTAAGTTTTTAAACCACAGATGATGAGATGATATATTCTTCTCATGGATTCATGAATAAAAGTGGCTATAAGAATATGAATGAGAAGCTGGGCATGGTGCTGCACACCTTTGATCCCAGCATTCAGGAGACAGGCCAACCTGATCTACAGAGTGAGTTCCAGGTCAGCCAAAGCTGTCTCGAAAAACCAAAAACCAAAAACAACAACAAAAAGAAAGAATGAAAATGAACATGGAGAGACTTAGTTAGAATTTTCAATGTCTTCTTTTTCTGTGATTGTTATTTCAGTAAAATGGAGTAAGTACAAGGTGGGAACACAAGCATTTAAACTGTTCTTTATCTTTTTCTATGTTTTTGAAGCTTCTAAAAATGAAAACAAACAAGCCAAGGGAATGCCATGTGCTCAGCTTTTGTCCTCAGGCTGGCCATGCTACCTTCCTTCCCAGTATATAGATATCAGACTCGAGGGAAAGAGGAGGTCCTGAAAGCTATCCTGAGCTCAGCCATGGCCTGGAGATTCTGCTCAGAGTTTACTAACTCCTTTAAGAAAAAAAAAAATAGCTGATTTCATTAGTGATCTTTTTTCTGTAAATGAAGTGGGGGTAGGGGTGAAGGGAAAAGAGAAAAATGATTTCCTGTTGCTTGGTTACAGTTAGCCGGGAGGAATGTCTTTGTAGACTAGGTCTGTATGCATAGTGAATTCTATATATAATAATAATGGCTAACAATTTTCAAGAACATGTATTTGCTAGGGACGGTATATAGCACTTTATATACAGCTTTCTTAGTGCAGGTTGTTTCAATTGCAATATACAAACTGCCCCCCCACCCCCACCTTGTCCAAATGGAGTTCAACAATAAGGTGCTACATCTGAACACGTGACTAACTAGATTCCTGGAGTAGCATTAGGTGAGTGCCAAGTTCCTCCCATCTCTCCCATCTTCTCAGGTGACATTAGAAGGGTAGAGTAGGGACTGCACGCTTCCGTGTTTGTGTCTGCTTCTAGAAGACCACAGTTGGCTCAGTCTGGCCAACCAACAAATCATCATTGAGGAGTTATTACTAACAGTTCAGGGTCTTGAGCAACTGGACTTGAATGGATACTGGAAAGAGGACATCACATATACCACAAATATGTTCTCATCCTTCTTCTCAGCAGTCCCAGGGTCAGTGCGTGATCTCTGTTTCTCATATGGAAAAAATGAGACAATGAAGGCTAAGGAGTTTTACCAAGTGTACATGGTTTGTAAATGCCGTATTCCCCACAGCCAAGGTTACATTGTTTTCCACGGCTGGGTGGTGTGTGTTTAACTGTCAATCACTAGACTTAGGAGAGTGAGGGTGTCAGCTCTGTGACACCTTAAACTCTCAGGTGACAGCCATCTGTGTCCACCTCCAGGCCCCCACTTTGTCGTTGGGTTCTGGAACCACCTTTCACTTCCCACCTCAATGATACTGTCTTTTCCACCTCCTTGGATAGTCTTTCTGGTTGTTACCGTAGCTGTGAGCCAAGGGTCCACTTATCACTTTCCTGATGACCTGGTCTTTGGGAAATTGACATCTAAAGGAAGTGTCCTGTTGCTAATCTTTTTGGAAACTGAGAAATTACGGCCAACGTGCATTTGGGAAATACACAAAAGGAACAGAGTTTGTCAATTCTTAGTCAAGGAGCTGGGCTTGCACACCTGAAAGCTTCTTGAAGCTCACATCTCTCACTTTGGGGGTGTATCTCAAGGCTCCTCCCCAAAGTCATCTCTTCTAGAGAATGCCCTCAGAGTGCTAATCTGTCTTTCTAGTCTTTCCTCCTTGAAAATGCTCCCATCACGATGGAAGACCAGTTACCTGGGCGGGTTCCCTAGTGCCCAGCAATGGCAATGTGCTCACGTTTGGAGACACCAAGTCAAACACCAAATCACAGTGCACTAGCCAGTGTTCTTTATAGGAGGCCATGTGAGCAAGTAGGGATGTTTACACAAAAAACACTTGCAGAAATCCTCTGCTAAGTGGATCTCGTTACAAATAAGGATTCTAGGGCTGAGGAAGGAGCAGAGTTGCTAGAGTGATCACCTAACATGCACGAAGCCCTGAGTTCAATCCTCGGTACAACATAAAATTAATTATTCACACCTGTAATTCCAGCACTAGGTAGGTTGAGGCAGGAGGATCAGAAATTCAAGGTTAGTCATGGCTACACAGTAAGTTGGATGCCAGCCTGGAATACCTTAGATCCCCTCTTCAAAAATAAATAAATAAATAAATAAATAAATAAATAAATAAATAAATAAATAAATAACTGAGTGAGGGGTGGTGGTGCATACCTTTAATCCCAGCACTTGGGAGGCAGAGGCAGGCAGATCTCAGTGAGTTCAAGGCCAGCCTGGTCTACAAAGAGAGTTCCCCGACAGCCAGAGGTACACAGAGAAACCCTGTCTTGAAAACCAAGAAACAAAACAAAACAAAATATATGTGTGTGTGTGTGTGTGTGTGTGTGTATACACTTGAAACTCATTATTTTGTACCATTAACATACACTAATAAAAATGAGTGCATACTGTGAGCCAGCAGATCTGAAGTAAGGTTCTTCCTGGGTTTTTCCTAAGGTCTTAACTGACACTGAGCTGTTGCTCCACAGCACACACCAGTATTGACAGGCGTGTGGATGTTGTTAAGTCGGCTCTAAGTCAGAAACCCCACTGGGAACACCAGGTATTGGGGTTTTAGAGACAAGGAATGGGTACATCCTCCTGAAAGGAACAAAAGGCCATCTGAAACGGTCCTACCTAATGCTTGGCCGGTACAGGCTGTTACTAATGAGAACCACCCCCTCCGCCCCTCCACCGCCACCCCCACCCCGTCCCCTACCTCCCCACTCAAAGAGTGGCTGCTAATAGATGACAATGTCCCCTCATTTGCAAGTCCTTTCTAACAGCTCCTGCTTCCCCAGTTTGAGGGAGGGCATAAAGGATGGGGGTGGGGACCAGAAGCTGCTCAGGTTTCCGCCCAGCCCTGAGAACCTGCAGTGTTGATTCAGGACAGACGGGCTGTTCACAGGAGACAGTGATGAGCTGCAGTCTTAACAGCTTCCCCTCTCCCCTTGAGCCACATTTTTTCCAAGCCATTTGTCATTACGTTTCTGTTGTTGTGCATTTGTATCTCCCATCCCCAGTAGAGCCCCGCCTCCCTCTCCTCTCGGGGGTCACAATGGGTTAACATGACCAATAACAGCAGCAGAGGAGTGTGGTTTTAATGTGAGAAGAATATTGACAGGTTTGTCCAAGAGACATAATTAACTCAGGGCTCTGGTGATCCGGCACACAGCTCTCTCCCTTTCCAAACCCCTGGCTTTCCCACAAATCTTTTTTTTTTTTATTTTTAATATGCTTCGTTCTTCAATGATTTGGCTCTGAGCAAAATACTCTAATTGTATACAATTGAAATTTGGTATCGTTTTGTTGGTTTTGGTGCTAGAGCCTCTAGGATGCCAAAGCCAGCTCTACCATGGAGCTACAAGCGTGGCCCCTGGTCTCTTCTTTGAAAGAAGCAAGGCAGATGCGGTGGGGCATAAAACGCTGTAGTGACGCCTGCCCTCCTGCCACCCACCTTCTTGTGACAGTCTAGCTTTTTCAAGTGCTTCTGATCTGGGCAAAGGCCGATTATCAAAAGGCAGAGAGCTCAGAAGTACAAAGGAACGCTATGTCAGCCTCAGCCACAGAGGCAGGAGGGGCCTCAGAACGGAAGGAATGGAAGCATGGAAGAGGGCTGACAGCAGGCTCCGCTCTAGCCATCCCTCCGAGATGCTCCTCCGAGGCCTTTTCACTGAAGCTGCCACAGAAGCTTGCTGCGGCAGCGCAGCGGGGCCATCTCCCATCTCTGATCCTCTCTCTGTCGACTAAAATAGGGTAAGCACATTTGCATAACAGAAGAAGAGACAGATTGCCACTCTAGAAGGACCCGCTGGACACCTGTCAGGAGTATTAAAAAGCAGAATAATCTCTCAAAGCGGGAAATGCTTCATATCCTGGTGTTGAGATGGTTGATGGAGAGACCATATGAATGTGGGCCGTGTCCTGACTACAAGCCCTCCTCTCCTCCCTTCTTCCTCACCTCATTTCTGATGCCTCTAGGCTGCTGGCTCCTCTTACACAGGATAAAGAATGTGGGTTTCAGAAGCCCATGAACATTTTTTAAGAACCTCCCTCCCTTACCTGTGGCCCCTTCCCACATCCCATACTCTCACCCATCGGCCTCCAGTGGGGGCTCCAGGAGATGTGCTCCTGTACGCAAGTCACATTTGGGCCACATAATAAGCATCGTTATTTTCAGTAGACAGAGCTGAAATCACGCAGTTGGAGGATTCTAATTCCAGCCCAGCGTGAGTTAGACTTTGATGAGTGCCTGGGTATTACACTGCTTCTTGTAACGTGAATTCCAGATAAGCAAGCCAATCTAGGGACTGTGGCTCGATTTCACTTCAGAATGGGAAGAAAGCGCTCATCTCCCCGGACTCCATTATCTAAGGCAAGCAGAGGGGGCTGTGAAGCAACTGGACATGTGTGGGTGTGGCCAGTGGAAATGCACCTTCACATTCTTGTTGTTCCATTGGCTCTAATCCACAGCGCTAGTGGCTGAGCCACAGGACAATAGGTTTGGGATACAGCTTCTTGGTGTAGAATGGGGAAAGTTTTGCTCTGCATTAGAGACGTTTGGGGCCACAAAGATAAAGAATTGAAAGACAGCTGACGGGACTCAGAAGAGGGGCGATCACTTGATACCATAGACGGGGACAGGAGTTTCCAAGAGAGGCTCTATGTGAATATGAAGGCCCTGTGGCCTCCAGTAGCTCCAGGCAGCCAGTGGAGGAGGTAGAGCCTGGAGAGTCCCAGCTTGTGAGGTGGGAGCAAGCCCAGAGCTGCCTGCTGGTGACTCAGAATGGAATTTTCCTTCCAGACAGAGAAAACAAGTGCTGGGGTTTCTGTTATTATGATCATTCATATTGATCTTCTATTGTTCTCTGTTTCTGTCTCTCTGTTTCTCTGTCTCTCTCTTACACACACACACACACACACACACACACACACACACAC
>CABHPH010078395.1:0-36388 GCA_902168325.1 Peromyscus nudipes
ATGAATTTTATATCAAAATTTACAAGATTAATATATATAGATATATAGATATATATACATTTTAAACTCTGTTAAGATATGAATGGTCATATAGAGTACTAACTAATTCTAGAAAGAAAAAAGGCTTCAATTAGCTACATATATGTCTTTGTGTTTGAGTCTCTTATCAGTTTTCTGCAGGAAATCACGGCCAGGCCTAACATCAACTGAAGTCTCCAGAAAGAAGATGGGGCCCCACAACAAAAACAATTCCACGTGGACAATAATAACATCACTAAGCTGAAAAACATCATCTACAGATCAGCTTTGAACTACAAAGTGCTCAGAACAATTTTGAGAGGGCTGACTGAGATGATCCAGTCTCAAAGACTACTTGAATAAGGACTTGAGATAAATCCTGAACTTTGGCATTATACACAGACTGGATAACGAAGGATATAGTTACCTTTCCTAGAATTTGACAATTAACCTAAAATTTTTCTTTTCAGAATAAAGATACCTTCGCCCATACCCAGCAGGAAGCAATTTTAAGAATACGACGCCCACATTCCCAAAGAGGTGGTGTGGGACGGGTGGTTTTTTTGGTCTTTTAATGGGTTTTGGGTCTGGGATAATTTTCATTGTTTAGAGGGTTTGGTTACAAGTTGTTATCAAGGGTTAGGAAAAGGTCTAAGCAAAGGAGGTTAGATTTAAGGTTTTTGTTAAAAAAAAAAAAAGAGAAAGAAAGAAAAGAAAAAGACAATTGCTAGTTTTAAATACTTTACATTGGATTTGATTGTTTTATATTATATACAAATTATATATATTGAAATTGATATTGTTAGGAAATGCTATATGTATATTTCTAATTGTACTTCTACTGTTCATTTAACAAAATAATGCAAATTGCTGATTCTTGAATGTTATTATTACCAACTATTAGGATATAAAGAAATGAAAATTAGTAGTTAGACATTACAATAGAGCTTGTAGTCATATTAGGTATGTTTTCTAGATTGAGCAGATATATTTTAGATAGACAGGTCATCTTCAAACCCTTCAGAGATCTACAGAATATGGCATTTAAAATGTTTTAATAACTTAGAAAATTTTTCTTTTTGGTTATGACTATGAGACATGTCGGCTCCTGGCAGTACCAATCTACTTCAGAGAGAATATGGGCATTGAAGAAACTGCATATGGAGTTAACTTTCATTGTGGCAAATGTTAGCCACTGGACAACAAAGTATCCTCGAATCAACTGCTGACAACAGGACAAAATGGACAGACAGAACATGAAACAAAGGACTACCGATTCTTGCCAAAACAAGTGTGGTTATGGCTTTATCAAAAGGCATCTTCTGAGGCCAGGACAATATGGCACCATCCCTGAAGTGGCCTTTGCAATCCAGAAAAGGTACAGTGCCCTTTCCTTCGAAGGCAGCTGAACAGGCAGTGAGCCGATGGCTTCTGATGTGCAATGGAACAGCAGCTGAAACAGTTATTCTTGAGGAGTAACTAAGCTCACGCCTCTCAATAGCAGACTGGCATTTAATAGAGGGATGTGGAGAAGAACGGGATGCTGAGATGAAGCCACACATACACGGTCAAGAAGAATGGACAGCTGAATTAAAAAACCATCAACAATTTCCAGAATTTAAAATCCTGAATCAGGACATGACACTAGTGGAATTCAGGTGTTTCTGGTACATGGACTGTTCTCACCCAAGGTGAGGTTGAACTGTTGACCTTGTGTACATCCTACTTCACAAATGAGTCTGTCAGATGTAGGCTGAAGATGATGCCCCAACACTGCGGAGAAACCTCAGGTGACTGTCCAGGCAGCTGGCTGTTTCTGTCAACTCACAATTTTTTTTGGAAGCTGCTTGCATGCACCCTGTTTTTATTTTTGTTAGGTAATATTATTTCCTTCTTTGTAGCATGAATCTTAGAAGGTCTTGTTAATAAAATCAAACCTGAGGCCAGGTATTGGGGTGAACACTGGAAGGTCAGAGAGACAGAACATGCCACAGCTATCTCACCTCACTGGATCCTCAGCTGATCTTGTTTCCTCAGACTGGATGCCCCGAGCCCTCATCCAGAATGGGTCTCAGCTGAACTGCTGCTAGAAGCCTGAAAGCTTAACCAGCCACATGCTTCTCCAGGCCAAAGGCCTCCCCAGGGCAAATGCCTCTAGTTTCTGGTCCTCATGCCTTATATACCTTTCTGCTTTCTACCACCACTCCCTGGGATTAAAGGCTGACTTTCTGGGATTAAAGGCGTGGGTCACCATGCTTGGGTGTATCCTTGAACACATGAATTTCTGCCTCTGGAATGCTTGGATTAAAGGCGTATGCTACCACTGCCTATCCTCATGTTTAATATTGTGGCTGTCCTGTTCTCTGACCCCAGATAAGTTTATTAGCATACACAATATTTTGGGGAACACAATACCACCACATTTCCTCTCTTTTTGTCTAAAATTAAAAAAGCTTGTAACTAATACAAGAAAAACTATATCCAGTAAGTATATACAATATACACAGTCAAGATTACATTAACGATGTCTAGTCCATTAACATTTGTCAGATTCAGACAAAAAACTCCACTATATATATTAACAATGTCCAGTCCAGTAACATTTGACAAATTCAGACAAAAAATTTTCATTACTTATTGAAAACAAGTAGTTCCTTTTTAAAAGTAGATTCCATAATCTCCCTTTTTATCTTATCATATCCACTTCTTAGGTCTCTGAGGGAGTTGAAGATTAGTTAGTTATAGTCGAAGTTTAATTAGTTATATTTAAAGATTAATTAATTATAGTTGAAGATTAGTTAGGATAGAAAGGAAATAGGTACATTTTGGACTTACCAAAACAGGATAAGTAATGGAATTATTTTCTCTGAATTTGTCAAATACAAATGGACTAGACATTGTTTAGGTATTCATCACTTGTATATATTGTATATAGTTATTGTACTTTTGTATATAGTTTTTCTTATATTAGGTACAACTTTCTTTTTTTTGTCTTTTTATTAAATTAGAAAGGGGGAGATATAGTGGTATTCTATTTGTACTGAAATGTGATTTTGTTTGTATGTTAATAAATAAAGTTGCCTAGGGGTCAGAGCTATTAGCAAGCCATAGCGAAAGCCAGGGCGGTGGTGGTCCACGCCTTTAATCCCAGCACTTGGTAAGCAGAACTAGGTAGATCTCTGTGTGTTCAAGGATACAGCCAACATTGGAGACACAAGCCCTTAATCTCAATACCAACCATAGAAAACCTGGAGGTCTATACAGAGAGGCAGTAATGAGGCAGTCACGTAGTTGGGTTTACAACCAATGAGAAGGCAGAACAGACTCTTATTTAAAAACGAACGCACAGGAAGTAGTTCCTTTTCAGAGAGGTCTCTTGGTGGGAGAAGCTAGCTGGTGGAAAAGCGGGTAAGACTCTTAGCTCTGACCTCTTTGGGCTTTCATCCTTACATTGGCTTTGTGTTTATTATTTAATAAGGCGGTTGGTTACATCTACAAACCTCACCTGGCCAACTTCTCAGCTGATCTTGTTTCCTCAGACTGGATGCCCCGAGCCCTCATCCAGAATGGGTCTCAGCTGAACTGCTGCTAGAAGCCTGAAAGCTTAACCAGCCACATGCTTCTCCAGGCCAAAGGCTTCTCCAGGCCAAAGGCCTCTCCAGGGCAAATGCCTCTAGTTTCTGGTCCTCACGCCTTATATACCTTTCTGCTTTCTACCACCACTCCCTGGGATTAAAGGTGTGGCTTTCTGGGATTAAAGGCATAGGTCACCATGCTTGGGTGTATCCTTGAACACATGAATTTCTGCCTGTGGAATGCTAGGATTAAAGGCGTATGCTACCACTGCCTATCCTCATGTTTAATATTGTGGCTGTCCTGTTCTCTGACCCCAGATAAGTTTATTAGCATACACAATATTTTGGGGAACACAATACCCCCACACTATATTTTTCTGCTTTTGTTTTTGGCCTTTTCTTTCCATCTCCCTTATTGTTTCACAAATATTGTACACATTCTTCATTGTTGTAGCTTTGTGGTAAGTACAGAAGCATCATTGTGTCAATGTGTGTACTATTTTTTCATAATCCTCCTGAGCCTTCTGAGTGTTTCCACTTTGCATTTAGCTTTGGAACAGCTTTCCTTTAAGAAATTTTTGGATTCAATTCATGCTGTAAATTTACCACACACTGCATCTTAATACTGATGCATTATGTTCCCAAGAATCATTTATTTACTTCCTTATTTATTTAGGTTTTCTTGTTGTTATTATTGTTAATCTGTGAAAGACTTAGCTTATTGGATAAAAAGTATTATGGGAATTGGCAGGTGGTTCAGCTAATGGTCTTCTTGGGGATGACCTGAGTTCATATCCCAACACCCAAGTTGGGAGGCTTATATCTACCTGCTAATCCAGGAGATTTGATACCCTCTTCTGGTCTTTCACCTGCACACACATGGAAAACATTCTTACACACAAACATATACACAAAAAATGGGGATAAGGTTGTTTTCAAAAGTTTTGTGACTTATAAAACAATTAAAGCAAAACAAGTTGCTTTAGGTGTATAATACAAACCATACAATGATAAAAATCTATTATCTTATATTTGGTTTGGAAAAGTTTTCATTTCTTCACTCTGATTCAGACTTACAGACAATCATCAATCATAGGAAACAAAATGGTTTCTAAGTGATCCTAAGAGACATCCTTTCTTTATCATAGGAGAATGAGATCCTTTTAGTAGTCAAAAGTATTTTCTACAAAGTTAAAACAGCAGAAGGTTTTAAGTGAATCTCTCCAGTTTTGGTGGAACTCTCTCCTTGCCCAACCTGTTTTCTGTTATTGGCAAAGGAGAGAGCCAAGGTGAACATGATGAATGCTGGCCAATAATTTCTGGAGTTTGATTTTGATTAGAATTTAGTAGTTCTTACTTAAGGGACCATGGTATATGTTTTTAGGTCTGTATTTATGTCTAATTTTTTCAGTAGTATGATATATGTTGTTGATTTTATTAATCATCATCTAAATATATTGGTGTTTCTCTGGAAAATGATGGACCTTCACCAATTTTCGTATTCAGAAAATTTAGTGTTATGAGTTCCTTGAGATTTTGCTGGCTTGGGGACTTTCTGTGGAGACAAAGTTTTAGTTTTGTCTTCTTGATCTTAGAGGCTTGCCTCTCCTCATTTCTATGCATATCTATGTTTTCCAGTTGTTGCTATCTTGGTGTTTGGGTTTTTACTGCTTAAATGATTGATATGGTTAATGCATTGGTTTTCAGTTTTTAAAACCTTCTCATATATTGTTGTCTCTTTGTCTCAATTAGCTTCATCTGTCAACATGATGTAACCTGTAGTACTCTGAGGGAACACCTATTGAGGGCATGCCCAGATCAAAATTACTAGTTACTGTGTCTGTGAAGAATTGTGTTGACTGATGATTAATGTGGGAAAGCTCCTCCATTGAGGTTGCAATATCCTAAGCAAATTGACCTTGACTGGATAAGAGAGCTAGAGGAACACAAGACTGTAACCAAGCAAGAGAGAAAGCCAATAAAACAAAGTTTCCCCATGGATTTTACCATCAATTGCTAGCTTGAGTTTCTATCCTAGTCTCCCACAATGATGGGTTGTGATCTGGCAGAATCAGCCAGATAAACCTGTTCATTACCTGAAGTGCTTTTGGTTAGAGGACTTAATCACAGAAAGAAACAAACCAATTAGAACATTGTTGTAGCAAGAATCTTGAAAGTTTTTATTAATAAAATCAAACCTGAAGCCAAGTGTTGGGGTGTACTGGAAGATCAGAGAACCAGAACAAGCCACAGCTACCTCACCTCTCCGGATCCTCAGCTGGTCTTGTTTCCTCAGACTGGAGGCCTCTGAGTCCTCATCCAGAATGGGTCTCAGCTGAACTGCTGCCAGAAGCCTGAAAGCCTAACCAACCAAATGCTTAACCAGGCCAAATGCTTGTAGTTTCTGGTCCTCATGCCTTATATATCTTTCTGCTTTCTGCGTCACTCCCTGGGATTAAAAGCTCACTTTCTGGGATTAAAGACGTGAGTCACCATGCTTGGCTGTATCCTTGAACACATGGATTTCTGCCTCTGGAGTGCTAGGATTACAGGCGTGTGCTACCACTGCCTATCCTCTATGTTTAATATTGTGGCTGTCCTGTTCTCTGACCCCAGATAAGTTTATTAGGGTACATAATATTTGGGGGAACACAATACCACCACAGAACATGGTACACCAAAAGGGATTGTGTTGCCACAAAGGACCTAGGAATGATGACTTTTGGAGGAATGTTGAAGATATCCAGATTTAGATGGCAAAAGATGTAGAAAGCTGCACACAGAGCTTAGTCAGCTGTTCCTGCAGGGCTTGGAGTGAAGGAGCGTTGAGAGTGATGTAGACCGTGGAGGTCGAGGTCACTGGATTTCAGTGGGAAGCAGACTCCATGACAAATTAAAAAGTAATGAACTGATTTCTTAGACAAAGTATTAATTTTGTGGGATGGTTGTTATTGATGACTCATTCAGGTCTACAGTGAAAAAGAAACAAGTGGGGCAGAAAGAAATGAAAAGTCAGTTTCATAGAGAAAAACAGAACTAGATGGTTTCAGATGGCAGTTCAGTGGTGAAACAGAGGCAGGAACTTTCAGGGAGTTTAGTATCATTAAAGGGAAGGCTCTTGCTCTGTATTGGAAGCTGAGAAAGATTCCCTAAGGGTAAGAATCCATCCAGCTAAGCCTTCAATTTATGGAAGGAGTAGGCAAAGTGATTCCTAGTCCCAGGAGGCAACTTCATATAGAGCCTGCTAAAAATCTGGTCCACGTGTGACAGGATTGATCACAACTTAGAAGCCTGATTCAGGGGGATCATCCATGATGTACTGGTCCTGGAAACAAGAAAGATGCAAAATTTAAAGTCATGGCATCTTCCTCTGTGATTTCAGTTCAGCACTGTTGCACCCACCTATGTTTGGCAAAGTCAGAGCCCCAGTGAGGAGACTGAGAGTTCATTGCAGTGAAGCAGTGAAGATAAATCCTAAGTTACATTTTAAGACCTTAAGGTTGAAATACCTAAGCTACGTGAAATCTGCTACAGAGAGCTGCATATGGTGAGCAAACATAACCCAAAACAAAGATGTATGAAAAGTTGCAGGGATAGGGCCATCTAAACTCTTTGAAATTGAAGCCCCATGTTTCTGACACAGAGCTATAGGATTTGTTTGCTCTTCTGGATTTCAATCTTGTTTTGATCCAATCTTCCCTCATTATACCCCATTCCTCTCTTTTGGAATGTAAATTTGTATTCTGTGCCATTGTGTGTTGGAAAGATGTAACTTGTTTTCTGATTTTACAAGATGTCACAATCAAGCGATTGTCTTGAGTTTCAGAAGAGACTTTGGACATTTGAACTGTGTAGGGGTTGTTACAGACTATGAGATCATTAAAGTTAGGCTTAGTGCATTTTCATCATGGGACGACCCTGAGCCTATATCAGAATGTAGTTGATTGGATGAAAAGCTTCCAGATGGGATGATGTATTTGAACACTTGTCTCTCCTTGGCAGTTTTCTTGTGGTGCTTGGGGAACCTTTTGTAGGAGGAGCCTTTCTTGATGAAATTCCTCATTGAGAATAAGCATGTATATAGTCTCTACCCATTTTCTGTTCATTGTATCTACGTTTTTGTTGTTGAAACAGATTAGCTAGCTTCCTTCTCATTCTATTATGCCTTCTCCACCACTACAGAAGGTATCACTAAATCACATAATATACAGTTGAAGCAATTGCTATTCAATTCTAAGACATTTTGCTAGCCTGTATTTTGTTTTTTAAATTTTGTTGTTTTATTTATTTTCTTTTTCTTTTTGCAAGGTTTCTCTGTGTAGCTTTGGAGCCTGTCCTGGAAATCACTCTGTAGACCAGGCTGACCTTGAACTCACAGAGGTCTGCTTGTCTTTGCCTCCCAAGTGCTAGGATTAAAGGCATGCTCTACCACCACCTGGCTATTTCCTTTTTTGAAAACAAGGTTTGTCTTCATAGCCCTGGCTGCCCAGAAAGTACCTCTGTATACCAGGCCTCAAACTCAGAGGTCTAAATGATTCTGCATTCTGAGTGCTGGGATTGAAGGTGGGCCACACATGCTTGGCTGTTTTTCTTTTCTTTTCTTTTCTTTTCTTTTCTTTTCTTTCTTTTCTTTCTTTTTTTTGGTTTGGTTTTTATTGTTTGTTTGTTTTTTTATATTATTGGCTGATAGACCTGGGATGGAGTTTTTTGTACATGTCAAGCATATGCTGTTGTGCTGAGCTTCACCATATCTTGAATTTTGAAATTTGGCAAAGGGTATCATTCTCTTTCCTAAGATGGCAGTATTCTTGACATTAATACTGTCTGAGCCTTCTGAGTCATTGGATTGCAGGTGTGTGACATTCTTCCTACCTATTGTGTTTGTTTTTAATTCTTTTGAATGAATATGATTCATTTGCTTCTATGCATGGATATGTCCCACATGTGTGCCTAGTCCTCACAGTAGTTAGAAGATGGCCTCAGATCCCATGGACTTGGAGTAATGGACAGTTGTGATCCCCCATGTAAGTACTAGCAATTGAATCCACCTATCTGCAAGACCAGCAAGAGCTCTTAACTGCTGAGCCATGTCTCCTGTTCTATGTAATTTCTATGATCAACATTTACATTGCTAATTTTTTCCTCTGTCAATTTGTTACTGTTTAAACACACATTGCCTTTATTAAGATCTTATTTATGTTACAGTTTAGGACATTTCAAGTTTCTAGAAGATGAATATAGAACTGGAGTAAAGGCATAAGTCTTTGTAGGAACTTCAGTTAAAAAAAATCTCTGATTTCTTTCTACCTTTTTTGTTTGTTTGATTGATTTTTGTGGGGGAGGCAGGGTCCTATTAATACATAACTATGGCTTCCTGGAGCTCACTACATAGACCAGGCTGGCATCCAACTCAATTAAATTCACCTGCCTCTGCCTCCTGAGTGCTGGGATTAAAGTCATAAGCCAGTACACCCAGCTTACCCATCTCTTTTCTAGTTAGTAATTGTTCATACAACTTCTCTGATTTATTCTCAGTACCATTGATCTTCTTGCTTTTCTTTCTTTATGTTTGTTAATTGATGTTTCTCTTTCAAGGTTATATATATTCAAAGGGCCAAGAAATGATACATGGGAACCTCCTATTCAGTTTACTTCTAAAATTACTTGGTGATTACATTAGAACTTCTATATCATGGAATAAGTGTGAGTAGCACCAGAATTATATAAATATATTGTCAAAGAAGTATATACCTACATGCTGTTAGTATCACACTTTCTACTATGCACATGTATGAGATATTTTAGAATGCATTGACCTATAAAGGTGTGCATGTTGACTTCACTCAGGAAGAGTGGACTTTGCTTGGTCTTTCCCCATGAAGAGTCTGTACAAAGATGTGATGATGGAGACCTACAGGAACCTCATGTTATAGGTAAGACTGTGAATTTTCCATTATAATTTAAAAGAGGGGGACAACTGTTCCTTGGTTATTGATGCTCTTCTGTAACTTCAATTGAGAAGGAGGAAGAATGATGTAAATAAATCAGGCATGAATCTAAGGTTCACTGAAGATAGTAACTTAAATATTGTACAATGTCCAATATTAAATCATGCATTTTCTGGTTCTATATTTTTGGCTACAGTGGGAAGACCATAATATTGAAGAACATTGTCAAATTTCTAGAAGAGTTGGAAGGTAATTTTCATGTGCACATGGATACAAATGTGCCTCTGAAGAAATTTTATTGTGTCCTGTAAAATTTAAAGAAAAGCAACAGTGTAAATAATCACAGCTTAACGTATATTGATGATTATTAAATTCCCCCAAAATCGTGTACCTCAATGTCAGGTGGCTGATATATGTTTACAAGGCATTCCTCTAAGAAAGAAGACAAGAAAACAATGCCTTTACAGATATCACCATTTGAATCACAGCTACATGAGAGCTATGCTGTAGAACTGATAATCTGTTTAGTTTCATACCACTCAAATATTACCAAAAGAATACATGTTGAATATGTGATAAGTATATGTCCAAAACCTTTTAATAAGCAAATAGTCCATAGTAAAACTGGTGTTACTCATATACTTGTGACTTTGCTAATTTTAGTGAGAGGGGCAGTTTATACTGGTCAGGAATGTTGTTGTGGAGAAACCTTAATCCCTATAACACAAGTCCATAAGGAACCAAAAGACAAATTGTGTGGATACAATATGAAAAACGATTATTTTTTATTTTTCCTTTAATTGGTATATCATATGTCATTCTAGGTACAAGCCATGTGAGCATGGGGATATGGAAAGAAGCAATGTACCTCTCTCTCTCCCAGAACATTAGGAGATATTTAGCAGTTCCACTTTGATTAGAATTGTTCAATGTGATAAAAATTTACAATTATTTGGTTTTCTGACTTCATTGAAAATATGTCAACAAATTCACACTGCAGAAAAATCTATGAGAATAGGAATGTATAAATTTTGTATAAATACAAAATTCTATTTGTCCTGGTTTACTTTTCAAATGTAGTATGACTCACAGTATAGGAAAACTTAAGAATGCAGTATTTGTGGTAAAGCTCTGAGTTCTTCCAGTTCTCTTCAAATATGTGAAAAATCTCATATAGGAAAAAGATGCTACAAATGTGAACCATGTAATAAAAGCTCTTACCATCACAAGTATCTTCAAAGATATTCAATATGGTGAAGAGTATATGCCTCCTGTAAGGAGAGAAAAGGAACTTGCAGGCATGAAGACTGACTTGTCTGTACGGGATGCTATTCTGCTTCCATGACACCTACAAAAGCCTCAGTTAGAAGCCTGGTGTGATGGTGACTCCCGATGACATCCAGGTTGTCAGGAGATCCTGAGACTTAAACAGAAGTCACTCTATGGCTGGAGCCATCAGGCATTTACAAAGAGCTATGGAGTATGAAAGAACTGTTAGGGAGGGAGCTTTGGGTGTGAAAGCCAAAGGATCAAATGGCCAGAGAGCAATGCTTAGGGTGTACCTGAGGATAAGCTGGCTCCTACTGTGCTCTCTGTATCCACTCAGCTGTGGTGGATCAGGCCTTCCAGGTCTTCCATGGTTTCCTTTTCTTGGCATTACATGTAGCTGACAGTGATAGCACCCTGCAGGCCTCTACTCTGCAGTCCCCACTTGGACCTAAAAGCTCTTCAGTCCCCATCCTGTCAATCCCTGGAATCTGCCTGCCTGCTAGGAATAATTTCTAAAGAGACATTTATATCTCTCCCTTTTGCTAACAACTTGTGAAACAGTAGACCCCATGGAATTCTAATTTCCCCAGGAACCTCATGGGAAAAGACTTAGTCCTCAGATTGAGAATGTCTCTACTGAAGAAACATTTTCTCCTTATCTGACCACCTTTCTGGAGAGACAGGAACTGAGAATGGGAGAGGGTTTTACAGATGGGAAAAATTCATTATATGGATTTATTAGATTACTTAGTTTTGCATATCTCTTGACTTCTATCAAAACCTGTTAGGACCCCAAGAATGGATTAGTTACCTTATATCTTCATCACTGTTCCAAATTAGTCAAACTGAATAAATATCATGTTTTCACTAATAATTTTCTTTCCCCCTTTTCTATTGTTTTCTTTCTTTTTTAAAAAGAATAACCTTACTATGAATCTGTTGCTAGCCTGGAACTCTCTATAGACTAGGCTGTCCTAGGACATCAGAGAGATCTGCCTATCATGCCTCCAGAGGTCCCACACTATAGGTAGCCAGATCATAACTGTATAACTCGATTCTTTTAATTGACTTACTGAGGCTGTGTGGGTGATCCTGGCTGGTTAGGGTAGCAAGGACACAGACTCTTGTCTAACTCCAGTAACAGAAGAAGGCTCCCATCAAATGCAGGCCTACTGCATTAAAGTCCACTGTCTTCCAACTATGAACAGTATTGTTTTTCATTATCATTGAGTCTGTTATAACTCATCAAAGGACCTGAGCATAGTTCTGTCCTTATTTTACAGTTGTTGAAACCCAGGCTCACCTAGATAAGTAGTTTTTGAATATAGTTAAGTATAACTGCTTATCTTACTCATTCTGTCTTTCTAATGCTTCACTAATGAAGTTGAAGCCAACTAAGCCAGACATGGTGGCACAGGTCTGTAACCATGATACTTAGAATTTGTAAGCAGCAATTTCAGGATTTCAAAGTCATCCAAGATGAGAATGGCCAATGGGGTATGTTGGGAGGACTATGGAAACCAAGGGAGAGTGTGATTGGCTCAGGACAGTGCCCATAGTCTTCCCTGCAGCTCCAGAATTTCAGAACCATAGCACCAGCAATTATTACCTGAGGTATTTACCACCTCAAGTTTTCTGTTCTTGATAATATTTCCTGTCCAAGGCAACTTTGGGGTCATACTCCTGTTGCTTATGAAAGAGTGGAATTCTCCTACACATAAGAGAACTAGCCTCAAGCAGGAATGAACTCCCTAGGTGCACATCCAATGCAATATTGCCAGGTCTGAAACCATATACACACACCCAACAGAAATGGACTCAGCAGTTTTTATTCATATATTTGTGCGTATATATTCACATATACTTAACAAAGAAGAAATGAAAGGGAAGCATTTGAGAAGGGATTGAAAGAGGACAAGGATGGCAGAAAGTGGTGTAATATGTTTTAATTAAAATGTATCAAAATAAATTTTAAATGAAAATATGGCTAGAGAGATAGCTTAGCAGTCAAGAGCACTGGGTGTGGTTACAGAGGACCCAGGTTCCATTCCCAGAAACCACCTGGTAGCTACCGCCTGTAACTCCAGTCCCAAGGGATCTGATGCCCTCTTCTGGCCTCTGCAGGTACTGTGCACAGATGCTTGAAGGCAAACACTTATATACATAAAACAAAAATAAAGCTTAAAAATGGAATTCTCTATCATGATGTCACAGCCCTGAGATAGACAGCTGGCAGGGCTAGTTAAAATGAACTCCTTCTGATCCTTCATGGAACCAACTGTCTGCTTTCTCTGAGCCAGCATACTCAGAGGCAAAAGCAGCCTTATTCTGTCTGAGGTTTGAATACCTCAGCAAGACTGTTCATCTAAGAATAGCATCCACAGTGACTTTTCCCAGATATTTTCTGTATTTGAGTTGTTAGCCGTTTGTATGGGTGAGAATTAAAGACAATGATACATCTCGTAAAAGTACTGATACACCTTTTAAATTAGAACCTAGTGATCTAAAAGATGGATTTTTCTCTGTAAATCTTCATCTGTCTAAGTGGCTATACTTGCAGTCTCCTGTCCCTATTTAAATTATTCAAAGTATATCCTCAAGCCTGATCCTAAAAGAAACTTAAGGATGGCATCATACATGTAATATACAATTGTTTCTATGTTGGCTCCTTTTAGCATTAGCCAGAGTTGAATGCATGCTGTTATTAAACAGATTTTTGTTTATTAATCTCTTAAATGTGTAGAGTAATTTCTCCCTATAAAGGCATATTAATTCTAGAACAGCTGTACCTCCTTCTTTTTAGAAAATGTTTCTGGAACAAGCTCTCTTATGCTGATTCAGGTGGCCTTGATCCCAATCTATTGTTCCCCAGAGCAATGACCTTACTGTCCTCTTGATTAAAAGCAACTAAATTCTTTTTTTCTTCAAGACAGGGTTTCTCTGTGTAGCTTTTGGAGCCTGTCCTGGAGCTCACTTTGTAGACCAGGCTGGCCTTGAACTCACAGAGATTCACCTGCTTCTGCCTTCCAAGTGCTGGGATTAAAGGTGTGCACCACCACCACCACCTGGCTAAACCAAATAAATTCTTAAATTAAAGGTCTGTACCATGACTGAGTTTCAAAATTACTCATAGAGTCGTAGTCAACTATTTATTGCAGTCACAGGATTAAGATTTGTTTGTGAAGCATGGCTTCTGCCTTCAGACCAGAATAGGAGGAATCGTTTATTGTGTACACTGCAGGAGGAAACAGGGTAGGCAATCAGCTGCTGGACTCACCATTGTGAAAAAGGACCTGATTGTGACAGGGTTAGTAATTTTGTAATTTACCAACATATATTAATTCATGTCACGTGAATGAAGGCTGCCAGATTGATGGGTGTACAATTTGGGGAGGTTAGCTTGAGCCAATGAATACTGAATTTCCAAATTGGGACACTCCTTTGCAGATGTGTTCAATGTTGGTTGGCACAGTTAAGTCAGCTCAGAGGGTTGAGACACAGGCCATTGGTTGTTGATTGGTTGAGAAGTGTCAGGTTACAGATCTCAGCAGCTAAAATTACACATAGGGACAAGGTCAAACAGTACCTTATTAATGCCATTCTCTCTACCAGAGGATGGCCTGCTCTTTTTCAAGGTCAGGATAATTATATGTTTTTTCAATTATATTTATCTTTTAAAAAGTCTATTTTGATATTACTTTTTATATTTCATTTTGTTTTCATGCATTACTGCTCTTATCTCTATTTGTGTCTGTTCTCCAATGCTTGTAGGTCATTAATAGATTCTCTCCTTTTTTCTCAAATGTTGTTGGTTATCTATTTCTGTTCAGAGCAATGTCTCCTATAGCCCAGGCTTGCCTCATGCTATGTAATTGAGAATTTCTTTAAACACCCATTCCTGCCTCTGTTGCCCAGCTCTGGGAAGACAGTCTTGCAACTCCTTCTAGGCTGGCCCTTGACTGGTCAGTGAGAAGGAAAAATAGACCAGTTTATGAATGTTCTCCAATATCTCTGACTTTTATTGGGAATATACAAATGAAGAGGGACCTGTGCAATACTTCAGTTTACTGACCAACTTTAATCAGGTATAGTCATAGCACAGAAAGGAATGGGGAAGAAAGAGGGTGAAAGCTTTCCTTCTGTGATAGTAGTTGACAGTAGCAATGAGTACTGAAGAAATCAATCTTAGATGAGCAATAAGTGTCCTGACTGGCCACAGACCAGAAAATCAAGAATCTGGAAAAGGAAACTTTCATGAAGTCAAATTACTGTAGTTGCTTCTAGTTCAATCATAATAGAATATATGGGCAAATGATATGGTTCTGCCTAACAGGACTGTTATTTACCAGGTTTAAGGTGTACAGCTTCAGAGAAAATGTGTGAATAATCTTTGGTGCACTCTCATACAAATCCCTATTCTCTGGAGCACATGGTCATAAAACCTGTTTCAACTTTTACAAATAATTTTTTGGGATTATGGTTATTTCATTTCTACAATCTCTTTCCTGCCTCCAAGTCCAAGTGTGTCAGTCATATCCAGGCTGGGCCTTGACTTGTCAGTGAGAAGGAAAAAGAGATGGGAATGAGTGTCCTAATGCAGCCCATGTTTTTGTTGGGGAGTGGCAATGCAGAGTTGCTTATATAAGAATGGAAATTCATTGTCCACACATTATAAGCTGTTATGGTCACAGTTTAGAAAGGTAGGGGAGGGAAAGTACCTTAAAATTTTCTAGTTTTGTCTGCAGATGGGATTACCAATGGGCAATCAGTTAATCAATTATAGGTGATCTATAATTGTCCTAAGTGGCCATTTTTTGGGATCTCCAGACCAGGTTCCTTGGCCAGGAGATTTACCTGTCCCCATTCAAGTCTTAGGTTTACACCCAGGACAGAGATTCTATTTTCTTGACCAAGGGCCCTTTTAACAGGTCTTCATTACTACTTTTTGTGGTGGTATTGTGTTCCCCAAAATATTGTGCACCCTAATAAGCTTATCTGGGGTCAAAGAGCAGAACAGCCACTAGATACAGAGGCTAGAAAATGGTGGCACTCACACCTTTAATCCTAGCATTCCGGAGGCAGAAATCCCTCTGGATCTCTGTGAGTTCAAGGCCACATTGGAAACAGCCAGGCATGGTGACACACGCCTTTAATCCCTAGAAGTGAGCCTTTAATCCCAGGGAGTGATGGGCAGAAAGCAGAAAGATATATAAGGCATGAAGACCAGAAACTAGAAGCTTTTGGCTGGTTAAGCCATTCAGGTTTTTGAAGAGCAGTTCAGCTGAGATCCATTTGGATGAGGACACAGAAGCTTCCAGTCTGAGGAAACAGGGTCAGCTGAGGAACTGGCGAGGTGAGGAAACTGTGGCTTGTTCTGCTTCTCTGATCTTCCAACATTCACCCCAATAACTGGCCTCAGGTTTGATTTTATTAATAAGAACTTTTAAGATTCTGCTACAACTTTAACTTTCCTCCTTTCTAAGGCCCCTAGAATCGCTTAGCATCAAAGATCAGAACTTCCAAAATACTTTTGGTATCTTTGGCCTCTGGCAAGGATGAAACTGCTCAGAGTCCAAGTGACACTTCTGGCTGTTAGTCAAGAAAGCAACTGGTTACTTTTCTTTGGGGTTTCTTTTTACCCTAAATTGTCCAGTTGATTTCTACCTCCAGTTTTTATCCCACCTCCCTCTGAAGGGGTAATCCTAACTGCCATTATGGGATTGGGTCAGTGACTGAACTGGTTTCTTCCAGCTGAATTTGTGTTATCAGGTGCAGTATTGGGATACCCTTCCAGAGGGCCTCTCATCAAAACCAAACTCTCAAGTTTAGATAGGAAAGGAATTCCTTTACTAGTGTCTGGGAAGGACTAAAATGTCCAAAGTCTGTAAGACGTTCTTGGTGGGCTCACAATAGTCTTCATCTATTAGATGTTTCCCTTTATACTCTACAGTTGGTCTCTACAGTGATGAAACCACAACCAGTTTTCACACTCTTTCATAGCTGTTTTATCAGCCAAAAGTCAGCATGATGCTCTTCCCATGTGACTTCTAGATAGGGAGAGAAGAGGTATTTATCATCATTTAATTTTGGGGTTACACCAATCATGAACCTATCTTCCTTGACTGTGGGCCAGTGCTCAGGGAATCAAGGTCTGATGTCTCACATCTGGGCAACATTTTTTTTATCAAGAAGAAAATATCATTGAGATTGGTTGTCTAAATAACATCTCATGTAGACTTACACCCAATGTCTGTGGAGTGCAATCCCTTGAGTTGTTACCAATTCTCTTAGTCTTTGGTTAAACTTTCTTCCTAGTGCTGAAGACCATACAGTGGCCAAAATTAATCTTTCTTTCTATATTGTCAAGGCCAGTTGAACAACTAGTCCTCAGGGGTCACTTGTGAACACAAAGGAACCTCAGACTATCTTCTAGTCTTTCTTTTACCAGTTGTCCATCAATGTGAGGATAAATCAAAGGCTTTCTTTTATGTACTGTGGCTTCCTTTGAAGCCTTAAGGAAATCCTTCCCACATTGACCCTCCTTGTGTAGACTTAATAATGTTTCCAATTCATTGAGTGGGGCCTCCATGGACTCCATGAACAAGGTAACTAATGATCAATGGCTTTAGTTTCCAGGGACCTCATTGACCTTGTATGGAAAGGGGAGAAATATTCTCCCTTTTTGTCCATCTAACCACTGTAGCACAAATCGTAAAAGGTCTTATTAATAAAAATAAACCCAGTGCCAGTTATTGGGGTGAATGCTGGAAGATCAGAGAAGCAGAACAAGCCACAGCTGCCTCACCTTGCCAATTCCTCAGCTGATTCTGTTTCCTTAGACTGGAAGCCTCTGAGTACTCATCCAGAATGAATCTCAGCTGAACTGCTGTTAAAAGCCTAAAAGCTTAACCAAATCTAGTTCCTGGTCCTTACACTTTATATACCTTTCTGCTTTCTGCCATCACTTAAAGGTGTGTGTCACCTTGCGTGGCTATTTCCAGTGTGGCTTTGAACTCACAGAAATCCAGATGGATCTCTGCCTTTGGAATGCTAGGATTAAAGGCGTGTGCTACCACTGCCTATTGTCTGTTTAATATTGTGGCTGTCCTGTTCTCTGACCCCAGATAAGTTTATTAGGGTACACAATATTTTGGGGAACACAATACCACCACAACTTCTCACCTCGCCAACTCCACAAATCTCTGAATGCTCCTGAGTCCTCAGCCAAAAGGCCTGACCTCTGTCTCTTCCTGCCTTAATTTCTTTCCCTGCCCTGCCACATCAATTCCCATCTCAACCTTCTTAGTGCTGCGTTAAAGGCATGTGACTCCTCCCAAGTACTGAGATTAAAGGTGTGTGATCCCAAGTGCTGGAATTAAAGATGTGTGCCACCACTGTCTGGGTGTTTCTCTTTTAAACTGGATTAATTTCATGTAGTCCAGGGTGACTTTGAACTCACAGAAATCCAGACAGATCTCTGCTTCCCAAGTGCTAGGATTAAAGATGTGTGCCACTACTGCCTGACCTCTGTGGCTAACTCTGTGGCTAGCTCTGTTCTTTGATCTTCAGGCAAATTTTATTAGAGTACAGCAAAATATCACCACAGCCACACAGGAATGTCTCCACCCAGTATGTACAGTGGTTTTTCCATAACTGCAAATGTGGAACTCACCTTCTCTCTACTCTTCCACTACCCATATACACTCCATTACACTACATTTCTTAGTGGATATAGAAAGTAAGCCTGATAGCACTCAAGGTAAATTCTCACTTTTAAATTTGGCTTTTTCATAGGTGCATACACACAATCTACCTCCTCCCAAGTCTTTCCCAGGTTATGTACTCTAATTTTTCCTGAAAACCACAAGGTCACATGTCATTAGGGCTGAATTGCACACAGTTGCCTGGAAAACAGGCTGTATACTCAGAAGGAGGTGCTACCTCCTTCCATGATGGAACATCAACAGTCAACAAAATCTGGTGGTGGGCATCCTTTGTAAGCAGGCACAGCTGATCATAGGAAGGTGCCAATTGTTTGTCTTAAGATAGTGCTGAGCAACAACAATTAAATAAGAGAATGCTGATTAAAAACTGTGTATAAGATAATGTAATAAATTAATATTTCCTAGGCAAATCTGTTAAAGTAAACCTTAGAGAAAACACAAGACAGTCTTCATATAATACATGCCATCAATATTATAACCATGCTTTTGGATTTTAATGTGAGTATGTAGTTGATACCAAGAAACAGCAAATACATAACAAAACATCATGGAATTGATGTTTGTAGCATCCAGTAAAACATAACTAAGAAATCCCTCTTAAAACTATGATGCCTCAGCTTACTACAGAGAGATCTTTACACAGAGGATGCTCTCCATGGATGAGCATCCCATTCACTATTTTTACTACAGATGTGACCAATAACAGTACACATAAAAGGTGAATAAACATTTACATTCTAGCATCCAAATCTCTAACAGTCCTGGTTAACATACTATTTATCTTTAGGGTATTTTAGAGGCAGCTTTCCCTTAGCTAAATTCTTCTTTGTGTGAATTACTATTTCCTAAGCACTGGTAAATCCTTTATATCATCAGTTCTTCTCTTCTACATTGCAGCTTAGTAGTGGAGTGGTACCCGGTACATGAGATGCCATTTACAACCTCCACAAATTAAATCCAAATGGATCTTACACCTAAATGTCAAAATGCAAAATGCAGAACTTCTAGAAGATACTTGAAACAAGGCCTCTCCACGTTTGCCAGCCTGCCTAGGCTTTGGGAGGTTTCTCTAAGACCCTGATGTAATAGAGCAAAATCAGAGCTCCATCTCTAATACCAGGAATATGCTTGGGAGAGCTGGTAATAATCTGGGGACAGGGCCTTTTGGAAGGGTTTCTTCAGATCCTAAGAACGCAATACTTTCCACACAAGGGGCTGTGGTTATCATTCCCAACACTACTGTGGACTTTGTTTATAATGTTCTTGAGTTACTCCTTGTTCCTCTTTTGCAACATTATCTGATTAGCCTCCTTCTGAATTTGAACACTTTATTTTAAAACTGAACCCATTGATTTACATTAACAAGAGGCTTGCTGTTGAATTTGGGACAAATCTCCAGCCAGTCTGGGAACCACTGTGCTTTGTTCCTTCTCCTCACCTGGTCCTGTGACTCAGACCTCACTAGCCAATCAGAGCCTCTGGTAGACCTGCCCCAGTGAGATGGGTGGGTTCTTTCAGAAGCCAGGCTTCTGGCTCCGCTCTTCTCCTGAGGAAGTGAGAAGTTGTCACGTGTGCTGTGCCTTGGGCTCCATTGTGGAGAGAGCGAGTCAGCTCAGTAGCAGCACCATGGTGAGCAAGGGGTTGCTTTCCACAGATGGAGAGGGGTAATGGGCCAAGATGAGTGAGGGGCCACTGTCCCCAGGTGGGGAGGAGTGGCCAGCCATGGTGAGTGAGGTGTTGCTGTCCCTAGACTAGGTGGAGCAGCCAGCTGAGGCTTGGGAGCTGGTTTGATGCGTCCTCTCCTGGCTGGGTGGGAGCCAGCTTCCAGACACAGAGTTCAGCATGTTCTCGCCTGGTCCAGCGCAGTCCTATGTGATCCTTGCCAGTCTCTGGGCTGGGCTGGCAGCCTCTGAATAACTTCACACACATGGCTATATCTTATCTTAGATCTATCTTAGAGCTTTCCTTGTTGTTAACATCAGTGTGATGTTAACATCTGGTGCCTGTAGTGCTTATATTGTCATGTGCGAAGAAACATCACCAGATGTGCTAAACTCGGAAAGTAATGGTCTCTATAGTATCTTCTAGAAGTTCTGCATTTTTAATATTTAACTATTAGGCTTGGAATTCACCTGGAATTAATGGTGTGGAGCTTATAAATGGTATCTCCTGTGTAGAGAAGCATTCTACTGCTAAACTGTGATGTAGAAGAGTAGATTTACCAGTTCTTAGGAGACATTAAGTCACACAAAGTAGAATTTAGGTAAGGGAGGGCTGCATCCCAAATACTCCAAAGATAAGTAGTTTGCTAACTGTGCCTGTTAGGAATTAGTATGATAAGATGTAAATGTTTGTTCACCAGGATTAATCAGCTGTTAAGGTGTATTCTGATAAGAAGTGAGACAACCCTGATTTACAACCAGCAAAAAGGCCCACCTCCACATCAAAGGTCTCTAACATGCTGCTCAAGGGGCCATTACAGGGTCACAACCAACATTAGGTTCTGGTATGCCATGAAGGTATAATAATTCTACAACAGCTGCATCTCCAGCATTTTGAAAAGCAGTTTTGAGTCAAAGTCCCCTATAATGATCGAATGTGGTGATATTTTGAACAAATAAAATTTGCCTGAAAATCAGAGGACAGGTAGTCACAGAGTTAGCCACAGAGGTCAGTGAGTGGTGACTCACACCTTTAATCCTAGTACTCAGGAGGAAGAGGCAGAGATTCATCTGGATTTCTGTGAGTTCAAAGCCACACTGGGCTACATGAGATTGATCCAGTCTAGGAAAGAAACAGGCAGTGGTGGCACACACCTTTAACCCCATTACTTGGGAGTCACATGCTTTTAATCCCAGCACTTGAGATCTCATGCCTTTGCTACTAGTATTTGGGAAGCACACATGCCATTAATCCCAGCATTAGGAAGGTTGAGACAGGAAGTGATATGGCTGGGTGGAAAAAGGCATATAAGGCAGAGACAGGGACTGGAGGCCTTTCAGCTGAGGACTCAGGAGCATTCAGTCTGAGGATTCCTGGAGCAGGATTGGTTGAGGAGCTGGCAAAGTGAGTAGTGGCTGTGGCTTGTTTCCTCTGATCTTTCAGCATTTACCCCAATATCTGGCTCTGGGTTTTTATTATAAGACCATTTAGGATGAGTGCAACAATTGATGTGGACTTGAACCCTGTCTGTAGCCCCACAGGGCATTGCTCTTGCTATCCTCCTGACTAACCACCCTAAATTCTTGGATTACAGGCCTGAAACACTAGAGTTCTAAAATTACCAGTTTGAGTCATATAGTGGGCATCCATTGTAGTAACAGAAAAGGGATTTGTGTGTGTAGTATGGCTTCTCCCTTCCTCCCAAAAGAGGAGGAACAGTGTAGGGGGAAACTGTAGCACGAATTGTTAGAAGGTCTTATTAACAAAAATCAAACCTGAAGCCAGGTATTGGGGTGAATGCCAGAAGATCAGAGAAGGAGAAAAGCCACAGCCACCTCACCTCACCAATTCCTCAGCTGATCCTGTTTCCTCAGACTGGAAGGCTCTGAGTCCTCATGTAGCATGAATCTTAAAAGTTCTTATTAATAAAATCAAACCTGAGCCAGGTATTGGTGTGAAAACTGGAAGGTCAGAGAGACAGAATAAGCCACAGCTATCTCACCTCACCGGATCCTCAGCTGGTCTTGTTTCCTCAGACTGGATGCCCCGAGCCCTCATCCAGAATGGGTCTCAGCTGAACTGCTGCTAGAAGCCTGAAAGCTTAACCAGCCACATGTTTCTCCAGGCCAAAGGCTTCTCCAGGCCAAAGGCCTCTCCAGGGCAAATGCCTCTAGTTTCTGGTCCTCACGCTTTATATACCTTTCTGCTTTCTACCACCACTCCCTGGGATTAAAGGCGTGCTTTCTGGGATTAAAGGCGTGGGTCACCATGCTCGGGTGTATCCTTGAACACATGAATTTCTGCCTCTGGAATGCTAGGATTAAAGGCGTATGCTACCACTGTCTAACCTCTGTTTCATATTGTGGCTGTCCTGTTCTCTGACCCCAGATAAATTTATTAAGGTACACAATATTTTGGGGAACACAATACCACCACATCCTCATCTAAATGGATCTCAGCTGAACTGCTGCTCAAAAGCCTAAAAGCTTAACCAGGCTCTAGTTCCTTGTCCTCACGCCTTAAATACCTTTCTGCTTTCTGCCATCACTTCCTGGGATTAAAGGCGTGAGTAACCATGCCTGGCTGTTTCCAGTGTGGCCTTGAACTCACAGAGATCCAGACAAATTTCTGCCTCTGGAATGCTAGGATTAAAGGCATGTGTGCCACCATTTTCTGGCCTCTATATCTAGTGGCTGTTCTGTTCTCTGACCCCAGATAAGTTTATTAGGGTGCACAATATTTTGGGGAACACAGTATTACCACAGGAAACAGGCTAAACAGTAGCTAGCTCAGAGAGTGAATTTGGAGGTAGTGAACTGCAGGAGTCTCCTTTACAAAGAAGGACTGATGGGACATGGTGAATGACTTTCTCTGTAATTTCCCTACATGTATTAATTCCTTCCAGGCGAATGAAGACAGACAGAATTGGTGGGTGTACAGTTTAGGGAGTATAGCTTGAACTACTAACTATTCACTTTCCAATTAGAGAACTCTCCTATGCAAATATTTGCAATCATGGTTGACACAGTTAAGTCAGCTGAGAGATTTGAGACACAGACTGTTGGCTGTAACTCCATGTTTGCTTATAGCACTCAGTGGCCAAAATTGTATATGGGACAAAGGTATACAGTCTCATATTAATGGCATTCTCTCTACCAGGGAAGTATCTACTCAGTTTCAAAGTCAGTATAGCTAAATGTTATTCCAATTATGCTTATCATTTAAAAATGTCAATTATTGGTACATTTTTAAAATTCATTTTCTTTACATGCATTACTGCTATTTTTTCTATTTTTCAATGTTTCCCAGTTAAAGAATTTCATTCCATGTTCTTCTTAAGTGCTGTTTATTTATTTATGTATTTATTTATTTATATTAGTTTAGAGCAGTGGTTCTCAACCTTGGGGGTCATGACTCCCTTTGGGGGATCAAATGACACTATCACAGGACTGGCCTAAGACTAGGAGAAAGCACAGATATTTATGTTACAATTCATAACAGTAACAACGCTATAGTTATGAAGTAGCAGTGAAAATAATTTTATAGATTGGGGAAACAACATCATGAGGAACTGTATTAAAGGGTCACAGCATTAGGAAGGTTGAGAACCACTGGTTTAGATCAATGATTCCCGTAGCTCAGTCATGCTTCACACTATATAATTGAGAATTGCTTTGAACACCTAATCCTGCCTCTGCTGCCCTGTGCTGGAAAGATGGTCCTGCGACTCCTTCCAGACTGGGTCTTGACTGGTTTGTGAGAAGGAAAAATAGACCAGTGGATGAGTATCTTCCAATTCCTCTAGATTTTATTGTGCATTTATGAATGAAGTGGGACCTGTGTAATAATTGAATTCATTGACCAACTGTAAAGCAGGCATAGTCCCAGCAGAGAGAGAGATAGTCAAGAAAGAAGGTGAAAGTTTTCCTGCTGTAATAGTAGTTGTTGACATTAGCATTGAGGTAATCAACTTTAGATGATCAATAAATATTCTGACTGGCCTTTTTTGGGGTGGGGGGTGTTCACAGACCATACAATCAAGAATCCAGATAAACTGAGCTTATTATGAAACCAAGTTACTTTAGTTGTACCAGTTCAACCTAAATAGAAGAACTGGATAAAATGGTGTGGCCTTGTCTATTATGACTGTGTTTAAGAAGTATACCCTGAGAGAAATGATGTGAGTAGTACTTGGAATGCTCTAATAGAAATCCCTAGTCTCGCACGCCTTTAATTCCAGCACTCAGGAGGCAGAGCCAGGTGGATCTCTGTGAGTTCGAGGCCAGCCTGGTCTACAGAATGAGTTCCAGGAAAGGCACAAAGCTACACAGAGAAACCCTGTCTTGAAAAACCAAAAAAAAAAAAAAAAATCCCTACTCTCTGGAACACATAGCCATAAATCCTGCTTCAACTTTTTAACAGAATTTTTTGGACTTAATCACACATGCCTAACAAGGAAGAAATTAGAAGGGAAGAATTTGTGAAGAAATGGAGACAGGACAAGAAAGGGGAAAGTGATGTAATACACTTTAATTAAAATGTATGAAAATAAATTTTAAATAAAAATCTGCTAGAGAGATGGCTTAGAAGTTAAGAGCACTGGGTGCTGTTACAGAGGACACAGGTTCCATTCCCAGAAACCACCTAGTAGCTAGCTCCTGTAACACCAGTTCCAAGGGATCTGATGCCCTCTGATAATCTCTGCAGGTACTGTGCACAGATGCTTGCAGGCAAACACCCATATTCATAAAATAAAAATAAAACTTAAAAAAATACAGAATTCCCTACAGTGATGTCACAGTCCCAAGACAGACAGCAGCCAAAGCTAGTTAAAATCAACTCCTGGTCCAGCAAGGAAGCAACTGTGTGATTCCTCTGAGGCAGCATGCTCAGAGGCAAAAAAAAAAAAGCAGCCTTATTCTGAAGTTAGAATAGCTCAGTAGGACTGTTCATCTAAGAACAGCATTCACAGTACTGATGGGTGCCTTTTCCTTGGTGTTTTTGTATTTGTGTTCTCTGCCCTTTGTATGTGTGAGAATTAAAGGCAATGATACATCTATTAAATGTATTGATACATGTTATAAATATAGATTATAATGTATGAATCTAAAAGATTTTCTCTGTATATCTTCATCTGCCTAAGTGGCTATGCTTGCAGTCTCCTGACCCTATTTAAATTGTTCAAAGTATAACTTGGGGTGGGTCTGACCCTAAAAGAGACTTAAAGGATGATATCATATATTGAATGTAAAATCTGTTCTTGGCTGGCTCCTCATTTAGCATTAGGCAGAAATGGATGCATGCTGTTACTAAAGAGATTTTATTTATTAATCATTTAGGTATGTGGAATGATTTCTTCCTGGGAAGACATATTAATTCTTGAACAGCTGTACCTGCAATCATTAAGAAAATGTTTCTGAGAAAAGCTCTCTTAGGTTGACTCAGGTGGCTTTGATCCCAGTCTGTTGCTTCCCAGGGAAATTACCTTACTGTCCTGTTGATTAAACCAACTAAAATTTTAAAATAATGGGCTGTACCCACCACTGATTTTTAAAATTACCCATTTGGGTCATGTACTCAACTGTCTATTGCAGTAACAGGTAAAGGATTTACATGTGAAGCATGGCTTCTGCCTTCAGACCATAATAGGAGGAATAATTTTTTGTGTTCTGTAGTGGGTAGCCATTCCAACCTTGATCTGGAAGTTCCAACCCCCATTGAGGTTTCAGTAACTGTCACGCCTACAAGTTGGGGCCAAGAGAGGACCTTGGAGACCCGAGATCCAGATGCGCCATCTCTCTTAGTTCCTGGACCCTGGACGCTGGAGGTAGACCAAGCAGAGTTCTCCAGAGAACACTGCCGGACTGCGCTGCGTCTTTCCCAGACCCTGCAACCTACCTATCCCTTCATTTGTAAGTCATGCCACTAAATAAACCTCCCTTTTAACTACATGGAGTGGCCTTAATAATTTCACCAATAGTGTACAGTGTAGGAGGAAACAGGATAGGCAATCAGCTGCTGGAGTTACTATTATGAAATAGGACCTGATTGTGGCAGGTTTAGTGATTTTGTAATTTCTCATCATGTATTAATTCATGTCATGTAAATGGAGGTAGGCCAGATTAGTGGGTGTACAATTTGGGGAGGTTGGCTTGAGCCAATGAACGATGAATTTCCAAGGAAGTGGCTCTCCTTTGCAGATGTGTTCAATCCTGTTTGGCACAGTTAAGTCAGCTCAGAGGGTTGAGAATCAGGCCATTGGCTGTAGCTGTGTGTGTTAGATTGCAGATCTCAGCAGCTAACATTTTACATAGGGGCAAGGTCAAAGAGTATTTTATTAATGCCAGTCCTCTATCAGGGAATGGCCTGCTCTTTTTAAAAGTCAGGATAACTATGTGTTTTTCAATTATATTTCTCTCTTTTTTTTTGTTTTTTGAGACAGGGTTTCTATGTGTAGCTTTGGAGCCTGCTGTGGAATGATCTTTATGTACACTGTTAATATGTGTTGCTACTATTGGTTGACAAAAAAGCTGTTTTGGCCCATGATAAGGCAGGATAAGAACCAGGTGGGAAATCCAAGAGAGATACCTCCACCATGTTGGGAAGCTGAACATGCAGAGTCAGCAACCAAAGCCACCATATTACTTACCACTTTAAAGTAGTGTTTAGAAAATGATTTCAGATACACAATAGGACAGATTGAGATAGAAAAAAACTGAACAATTTACAGTGTGTCTAAAACTGTACATCGGCTTAGAAGAGGGAGGAAAAGGAATATAGGCAGTTATATAAAGATATAGTTTTAAAAAAATAAAGTATTTAAAGAGACAGTAAAAGATATATAAAAGTTAAGGCACATAAGATGGAAAATACACAGAGTCTGGATTATGTATATTATTGTGTTTTCTTAATTTTTGATTGTTAATGAGCTAACTGCAAAAAGATATTTGATTGTGCAGGCTGCTAAGTTAAACCAAGATACCTTGACTTCAATATTTGAGTCTAAGGTTATGTTGCTTTGGAAAAGAGGTTGTGCTTTCATTTCCAAAGAGGATGAGAAGCTGTGGATTCCTTCCAGGTTAATATGGTTCCATCAAGGAAGATCTCCTGAGAGGTCTCCAATGGGATTGATGGCCCAGATGATCCAACATTCAGAACAATTTCAAGGCAACTGGCTGAGATGATACAGCCTCACAGACTACTACAGCCAAGATTTAACCATAATTATAAAACTTTCTCAGGATCCCCATAAAATTATCAATGCTCCCAATCTGCAGGAAATACTACGAAAAGCTATGCCCAAATTTCCAAAATATTGTTTATAAATGTTTGTTTTTATTTAAAGGGAATTGATTATAAATGATTAATGGTCATAATCAATATCTTTCTAAAGAAAAGGGGGGATATGATATAGAAATGATTAAAAAGCATAGATTATTGAATCTACTTTAATCCAAAAAACTGTTAATATCAAAATACTTTACATTGGTATGGATTTTGGTTTATTGATGCAAATTTAAGGTCAATTTTGTTATACTGTATTTACATTTCTACTCTTGGTTAAGTAATTAAGTTTATGCAGCTCACTTAAAATGTAATATATAGTTAAGAAATATAAATAATAGTCATCTATAATAGTCAAACTTATAGTCAGTTAGGCTTTCTAGATATGCAAAAATATATTTCAGTTTGGTAAATAATCTTCAAACACTTCAAAGACCTATAGAATATGGCGTTTAAAGTATTTTAAGAACTTGGACTTTTCTGGACAGTGAGATGTGTTTGCTCCTGGCAGCACTAATTACTTCAAAGAGGATGAAGGACATTGAAGAAACTCATTATGGATTATGCTTACAATGTGTAAAACACTAGCCATTTGGGCAAGAAATTGCACCTGGACTGCTTGATAAACTAGACATGCAGGACCCATAGAAAGGTGACCACTGAACTTTGCCAAAACAAGGTGAGATGTTCCTTCAGGTTTCTGTGTCACAGAAAAAAAACTGCTAGACATTCTGCAGGACACAGAGAAAAGTGACTCATGAACTTTGCCAATAGGCATAACAGTCTTTTAGATTTCCTGTAGGCTGAAAATAGATGCCCCAACATTACAGAGGAACTTTGGATGACTGTCCAGGCAGCCAGATGTCTCTATCATTTCTAGAATTTTGGAAGTTGCTTGCAATGTACTTCCTGTTTACTCAGATAATATCCTTCTGGGATCTTTGATGGAGTTGAAGACTAGATAGTTATAATTTTCCTTGGTTATGATAAAAGGTAAATTAGAAATGGCATTTTAGACTCATGAATATAGGATAGATGATAGAATATTTTAATTTTGCTGAATGCCAATATACTAGATATAGGAACTATAGTTTTTGCTTGATAACTGTTTTGTCATATGTAATTTTACTCTGTTAAAGTTAAAAATCTTCCTTTTTGATAATACAGAAAAGGGGAAGTGCTGTATGTTGTTCAAATTTGGATGGGTCTTATAATAAAAAACCTGGAGCCAGATATTAGGGTAAATGCTGAAAGATCAGAGAGATAAAGGAACAAGCCACTGCCATGTCTCACCTCACCAACTCCATGAATCCTCTGACTGAAATCCTCTGCGTCCTCACCCAGAAGGCTTTAGCTTATAGTGGTATTTTATTTGTGCTGAAATGTGATTTTATTTGTATGTTAATAAATAAAGTTGCCTAGGGGTCAGAGCTATTAGCAAGCCATAGGGAAAGCCAGGGCGGTGGTGGTGCACGCCTTTAATCCCAGCACTTGGTAAGCAGAACTAGGTAGATCTCTATGTGTTCAAGGATACAGCCAGCATTGGAGACACACGCCTTTAATCTCAATACCAACCATAGAAGACCTGGAGTGACCACAGACAGGCAGTGACGAGACGGTCATGTGGTTGGGTTTATAACCAATGAGAAGGAAGAACAAGAACTCTTTATAAGACAGACACACAGGAAGTAGCTCCCTTTTCAGAGAGGTCTCTTGGTGGAAGAGGCTGGCTGGCGGCAGGCGGTAAGGCTCCTAGCTCTGACTTCTTGGGCTTTCATCTTTACATTGGGTCTGTGTTTCTTATTTAATAAGACGGTTGGTTACATCTACATTAGCTGAAAAAGCCTCCAGCCGAAAGGGACACTTCTGCTGAAAAGCCTTTAGTTCCTCATGCCTTATATACTTTTCTCCACCCAGCCATCACTTCCTTCTTAGTGCTAGAGTTAAAGGCTTGTGTGCTTCCCGAGTATTGGGATTAAAGACATGTGCCACCACTGCTGGCTCTGTTTCTCTCCTAGACTGAGTCAATCTTATGTAGTCCAGGGTGGCTTTGAACTCACAGAGAACCAGATGGATCTCTGCCTCCCTAGTGCTAGGATTAAAAGTGTGTACTACCACTGCCTGGCCTCTATGTTTAGTCTAGTTGCTTGATGTTTTCTGTTCTTCAGGCAAATTTTATTAGGGTATACAATATATCAGCACAGCTATAGCATGGCCTTTCTGTATGCTGTGAGTATATGTTGCTACTATTGGTTAATAAAGAGGCTGTTTTGGCCTATGGTAAGGCAGAATAAGATCCAGACTGGCCTATGTTAAGGCAGTATAAGAGCCAGAGAAATCCAAGAATATTACACTGAGAAGAGAGCAGAGTCAGGGCAGATACTGGTCTGCTGCCCAAGGAGCAACACACCAACAGACTGGTAATGCCACAGCCACATGGCAATATATAGATTAACAGAAATGTGTTACTTTAAGATGAAAGAGCTAGGTAGCAAGAAGCCTGAGCCATAGACCAAACAGTTTGTAATTAATAATAAGCCTATGAGTGATTATTTTATTAAAAAAAAACTGCTGCTGCCCAGGTGGGACTGGGCAGGATCAAGAAACTACCATCTACAAGAGCCTGTCCTGGAACTCGCTCTGTAGACCAGGCTGGCCTCATACTCACAGAGATCCACCTTCCTCTGCTTTCCAAGTACTGGGATTAAAGGTGTGTGCCCCCACTGACCAGCTTATATTTATCTTTTTTAAAAAAGTCAGTTATTAGTTTCACTCCTTAGATTTGATTTTCTTTAAATGCATCACTGCTCTAATCTCTTATTTCATTCTATGTATTTCTCAGTCATTAAGGATTTCTTTCCACTTTTCTCAGGTACTCTTGGTTATTTATTTCCATTTAGAGCAGTTTCTTCTGGACCTCAGGCTTTCCTCACACTATGTAATTGAGAATTGTTTTGGTTGTTCAACCCTGACTCTGATGCCCAGGGCTGGGAAGGGAATCTTGCCACTTCTACTCTGGGCCTTGACTGGTGGGTGAGTAGGAAAAAATTGACCAGTGAGTAAGTGTCCTCCAATCTCTGGCTTTTATTGGGAACTTACAAATGAAGAGGGACCTGTCCAATAATTGAGTTCACTGACCAACTTGAATCAGGTGTAGTCATAGCACAGAAATGTATGGATAAGAAAGAAGGTAGCAGCTTTCCTGCTGTGACAGTAGAGGACATTAGCAATGAGTAGTGAAGTAATCAGTATTAGATGATCAATAAGTGCCCCAAAACCAGGAAATCAAGAATATGAATACAGAACTGTACTTTCATGAACCTAAATTATTAGTTACTCTAGTTCAACCATAATAGAAGATCTGGATAAAATGGTGTTACCCTGTCTAATAAAACTAATATTTTCCAGGTTTAAGATGTTCTGCCTGAGATAAAAGTTGAGAGTAGTCCTTCCTTGGTGTGTTCTAATACAAAACCTTAGACTCTGGAGCACAAGAACATAAAGCCTGTTTCAATACCTTAACATAATTATAATTACATCATTTCCACCATATATTTTGTGACTCCAAGCTCAATCATGTAGTCATTCCAGGCTGGACCTTGATTACTCAATGAGAATGTAAAAGAGATAGGGTGTTAGGGTCAAGGGTCAAGGTCAGGGTCGGGGTCAGGAGCTAGGGTTAGGGTCATGATCAGGCTCAGGGTCAGGGGTTAGGGTCAAGGTCAGGGTCGGGGTCAGGAGCTAGGGTTAGGGTTAGGGTCAGGAGCTAGGGTCAGGAGCTAGGATTAGGGTTAGGGTCAGGAGCTAGGGTCAGGGTCAGGGTCAGAGTTTCGGTCAGGGTCAGGGTTTAGGGTTAGGGTGAGGGTTAGGGTTAGGGTTTCAGGGTGAGGGTGAGGGCAGAGGGTGAGGGTTAGAGGGTGAGGGTTAGAGGGTGAGGGTAGGGGTTAGGGTTAGGGTGAGGGTAGAGGTTAGGGTGATGGTGAGGGTGAGGGTTAGAGGGTGAGAGGGTGAGGGTGAGGGTTAGAGGGTGAGGGTTAGAGGGTGAGGGTGAGGGTTAGAGGGTGAGGGTTAGGGTGAGGGTGAGGGTGAGGGTTTAGGGTTTAGGGGTGAGGGTGAGGGTTAGGGTTTAGGGGTTAGTGTTGAGTTAGGGTTAGGGTTAGACGAGGGTTAGGGTTAGACGAGGGTTAGGGTTAGGGTTAGGGTTAAGGGTTAGGGTTAGAGGGTTAGGGTTTAGGGTTCTCCTGAGTACTAAGTTGGTGGCTCTGACCCTCTGCTTGTTTCTCGTATCTCTGTAGAAGTCCTCATTGCCTCACCAATTTGTCTTGGACTTTATCAGGTGTCCTGTACCCTCAGCAGTTGCCCCTGTCCCTCAGCCGGTGTCCTTTGTCCTCAACGTGTGTCCCTACCTTTCTGCATGTGTTTTATACAGTGAGCAGGTGTCTTATGTGATCAGAAGATGTCCTCAAGCCACTGACAGGTGTTCCCACTCCCTCAGCAAGTAGACATGCCTCTCTGCAAGTGGCCTGTGCCCTCCGCAGTTGTCTCAGACCCTCTGTATATCTTATATCCACTGTAGGTGTCCCCATGAACTCATAAGCTAGCCCTGGTCCTCAGCTGGTGGTTCTGGTCCTCAACAGGTAGCCCTTCCTCTTAAAATGTGTCCTTTGCCCTCAGCATATGCCTTTGCCTGTCTTCTGATGTCTTCTGTCTTTATATAGGTGTCCCCATGAGCTCAGAGGGTGTTCCGGGTCCTGAATAAATGTCCCTGCTCCTTAAATGTCTCCTGCAACTTTAGCAGGTAGTCATGCCCCTTAGCAGTTGTCCTGTGCCCTCTAGCAGTATCTCTGCCCTTTACCATGTGGCTCTGGTCTTCTGCAGATGGCCCTGACATGTAATAGACATCATCTGCCCTCAACAAGTGGCTCTCTTCTTCTACATGTGACCAGGTCCCATACATATATCCTGTGTCCTTTCCATGTGGCTCTGCCTGTCAGCGGGTGTCCTGTGTCCTCAGAATGTGACCCTGCCCCTCATCAGTGACCATGTCCTTCTGTAGGTGGACTCTGCAGTCAGCAGGTGCCTTTTGTGGTCAGAGGATGTCCCTAAGCAGTTGGCAGGTGTTACCTGGCACAGCCATATCTGAATGGAATGGCAGAAGTCATAAAGCCAGCACAGCTGCTTGACAAAGATCCAGCAAATCTGAGCTGCATGAGGACTGCCACGCCACCTTTCATTTTTATCTCCACTTGTTGCATGCTTGGGAGACTTTTAATATTTGTATAATTTGGGGATATTGGATTGATGGAAATTTTCTTATGAATCGTTTATGCTGTCTCCCAGGAATGCTCCTTCTAAGCTTTCCCAGGACAGTCCTGAACATACTATCCTCTCCCTCTTCTATGGAGGCATCTTTATCTACTTGAAGGTCTTCCTTATGCCTTGGAAGTTGTGACACATAAAGAAGCCAGAGGTCTCTTCCTGAGGCTATAAGACATTCTTGAATCATTTGTCCCTGTACTTACTCAGGAACAAGATAATCAAAACAAAGTAAACTTAAAAAGGTCAATAAGATTAGGTGGGATAGAGGAGTTAGCCACAGATCAGATTGCAAGCCTCTTTCCACTGTGCACTCAGACAATTACATGGCACATACAGCAACAAAGTTAGATTAGCTGAAGTTACCTTTGCCTTACACAGAGACAAACTGATGAGCAATGTATAGAGTGGAAAGATTATAAAAGAATGAGATGTCAGGACCTCCCTCTCTGAGAAAAGTTGGCACATGCAGAGCCACTGTGGTGTCATATGACCAAAGAACAACAGAATGCCAGGATTAGATATATAGACAAATTCTATATATGTATGGAATATAGACATTGTATTGTGCCATAATTTGAATAACTGCAGCAGCTTTAGCTTGAGGATTTTTCCTGGGTACTCTGACCATTAAGAGTTAATAATAAACTGCTTGGGACATGGCAAAATGCCCAGGCTGGCTTGAAGATTTTGTTTTGGTCTAGTGTCCTTGAAGCTACCAAAGCTACCAGCCTGAGAACAGCCTGTCATATGCTTCCAGATTCTTAAAAATTGGGTTATAGGGTTAATGGTTAAAAATGGTAGTTCTGTTTATTAATGATGTCAAAACTTGAGGGAAAAATGATAACTCTGTTCTGTCATAGTTTATTAATGATGACTAAAAGATGAGCAAAAGGTGTGTGGTAATTTATTGAAATGATTTACAGGCTGCCATACAACAGTGGCTAGCTGTGAATGGAAAGTCCAAGAATCTAGAGTTTCTCAGTCCCATGAGGCTGGGAGTCTCAGCTATTTTTTTTTATATGCTGGAATCTCAAAGAAGTCAGCTTCAATGCCAGTGAAGGAATGGATGTGCTGACAAGGTGAGGGAAAGAAGATGAAGAACTAACACACCACTCTCATTCTTCCATTGTCCTTCCAGCAGATTAAAGTTGTGCTTTCCAGCCTCAAGGTCTGAATTAAAGGCATGTGTCATCCAGCCTCCGGATCTGGATCAAAGGCATGCTGTATTCTTGCCTCCAGGTCCAAATCACAACTGTGCCTTCCATTTCTGAATCATAGTTCATTCCAGATATAGTCAAATTGACAAGAATAGCCATGACAATCTACCCCTTGTCAACTTGGCATATAATCATATCTCCTTATGTCATGATTAATTTCCAAATGAGAAACAATGACTAGGTCATAATTATGCCTAAACATAACATAAGTATTCCACATACAATTGCAAATGCATTATATATTTAGAATAGTGGCAATGTCCCTTGGGGGACATCTTTCTAGTATCTAAAACTTGTATCTGACAACCACTGATAGTCTCTTAATTGATGTAGCAGCATATGATAAAGAAATTGAAAGAACATACAAGTATCTGTACAAATACATTATTGACAAAATATAGCAGAAGCACTCATGTCAGTTATGATCCTCATTTCTGCAACTGGTCACATGGTGTTAAATGGTATTTAGAACTACCTTCCTCGATGACTCTTTCTGTAATTCTTCCACCCTCTGCAAGCACTTCAGCAGATGTTGGGACTTTCTCTGGAAAAGTGACCCATACCTTCATTCCTGATGTGCCTGTGCCCTTGTCATCCTTTCTGGATTAGATTGTTGCAGTTTCCCATTAACTTTAATCACAGGGCTCAGTAGCACCAAGAGATACCCTAAAGGATCTCCTGCACTCCAGACATAATCCTTCTTACCTCCATTGTGGAGAGACAATCCAATTTCCCCATGGTAATCTGGACATATCACCCTTCCTAATGGTGTTATTCCTTTCTTAGTCTGTTGGTCTAAGGGCATTTGAAGCCCAAAATGACCAGGGGGAAGTCTTGAGTTTCCAGTTCAATGGAATGTTTTCTGTGCTCCTGGCAGGAGCACTCCCCACTCTGGAACCAAAACTTCTAGGCCAGCAGAACTTAGAGTTGCAGAAACAGGAAGCAAAAACATTCCTAGTGGGCACTAGGGGTGATAGTGAGTGAACTATTACCCTTTCTACTCCTTGCTTTCTGGACCCATGGACCCTGGCTACAGGAGAAATTGTACCATGTATTGAAGGCTGATTCAGATCATATACTGCCTTCTGGAGAGCCATGCCCCAGCCCTCAAGATGCTGCTTCCTAATTAATGCTGTAACTGTGTCTTCAAAAGACTAAAGACCATTCCATCTTTCTATCAGGCCAGCTTCTTCAGGATGTATGGTAAGACCAGTGGATTCCATGATTGTGGGCCCACTGTCATGCTTCTCTGGTTGTAAAGTGAGTTCCCTGGTCAGAAGCAATAGTGTGTGGAATACCATGTCAGTGGATAAGGCATTCTGTAAGTCTATTGATGGTGGTTTTGGCAGAAGCATTACATGTAGGAAAGGCAAATCCATAACCAGAATAAGTATCTACTCCAGTAGGGACAAAGAGTTGTCTTTTCTATGGAGGATGTGGTCATATGTATTCAACCTGCCCCTAGGTTGCTGGCTGGTCACCCTGGGGAATGGTGCCATATCTGGGGTTCAGTTTGGTCCCTGCTGTTGGCTGATCTGCACTTAGCAGAAGCAGTAGCCAGGTTAGCTGTGGTGAATGGAAGTTCATGCTGTGCTTATGCATAGACCCCATTTCTGCCACCATGGCCACTTTGTTCATGGGCTCATTGAGCAATGGCATGAATGGCTGGGAAAAGAGGCTGACTGACCACAGAAAGAGTCATGCTATCTATCTGATTACTGAACTCTTCCTCAGCTGAAGTCACCTTTTGGTGAGCATTTATGTGGGATATAAGTATCTTCACACCCTTAGCCCATTTGGAGAGATCTATCTACATAATTCTTCCCCAGATGTCATTTTCACCAATTTTCCAATCATGCTCTTTCCAAGTCCCTGACCATCCAGTCAATCCATTGGCTACAGCTTATGAATCAGTGAATAGTTGAACATTAGGCTGTTTCTCCTTTCAAACAAACTGTATGACCATGTGTACTGCTCACTGTGAAGATTTCCCTTTACCAGTATCTTTCAGGCATGTTCCAGGATGGGGATGAAATGCTGCCGCTGTCCACTTCTGGGTAGTACCTGCACGATGTATTGAACTGTCAGTAAATCTTGTCCTAGTCTTCTCTTCCTCAGTCAACCAATCTTAGGGACGATCCCATGAGGCTCTAGGTGCATGCTGGGCAGCAGAAGACATTGTAACAGAAGTAGAAAACATTGTCATTTGGACAACTTCTTCACGTAGGTTGCTTGTGCCTTCAGGACCTGCTTGGGCCCAATCATTTGTATACCACTTCCATTTGATGATAGATAGCTGCTGTGCATGTCTTTATGACTTGGTGGGTCTGGTAACACTCAGCTCATGATGGGCAGTTCAGGTCTCATGGTAA